>JARWKJ010000009.1:4172925-4212925 GCA_029959095.1 Rhinichthys osculus | reverse complement strand
CTTTAATACGTTTATGTCGTGTGAATTGTCATGCTTATGTGGATCATTTTAGTATGTTATATAAATGTTACATCGTCTGTTCTGGTGTTTTGAAAAGCTCGTTGGAAATTGCTGTTATATGTGTGTTTCATGTGAATAAAACAGTTCTGTGAATTTTGCAATTGTGCAAACAGTTTTTTATTTAATGTTTTGCAGTTATCGGTGTAAAAAGTGTATATTTTTTAGTGTGTTGATTCCTTTCGGTACAAAAAACAAACATGTTAAAAAAGTTAACTGTCCCTGCAACTGAAATTTACTCCTTTCTGATTGACAATAAAGTCTAATAAAACACTAGATTTATAACTCTTATCTTGAAATCTCTTGAAAATGCATACATATCAGACAATGAAAAAATAAATGCGAAATCTATTGTTTCAGTCAAGAGCTACAAAATTGAACCAACACTGTTTTGAAATACTGTACTTGAGACTTTTATAGAGAAGGATATATAAAAACATTGTTAAGTGTATATACCCCGAAAATACGTTGTGATAGAAGTTTATTGGAGATTCACAATACAATTAAAATTCTCACCCAATTTTCAAAATGGACACGTGTTTTGTAACTGTTGAAAACTTGTGTGTTATTTCTATATCTCTACACTGTTTCTACATTGTTACTCTCTCTTATATACATTATGTATTTAGCTCTTCTCGGTTACTAATGAGTTATGAAGGCTTCAAATAAAGTTTGATTTTCGAAGGGAAAACAAACATGCGGTCGTGACGTCAAACCCCTGCGACGGCGCAGCAGGAAACATACGTCTGTTGAGCCAAAATGGCGTCCGTGATCCTTCAGTCTGGAGTGGGTTAGCGTGAAACCTGTCCGAATAAACCTCAAATGACACGGTTCGGCTCTTATTAGACGGATTAATTATTTTTTATCATTAAGAAGAACCCATCTAAACTAGCGAGGACACGTTTAGATGCTGTGAGGTAAAGTAAACCTGCTGTTTATTAAAAGTGAAAGTCAAGTGCAGCGATTAGCTGCTGCAGATCTGATATAGCTCATTAAAATAACTGAAAAACACAACAACTACTGATTATTCATTAGTAATGACGCTATTCATAATCAGATTACACATTCTGCGGTTTATGTAACGTTAGTGTGTTCTCGGAAGGCGCTGTGACAAATGATCAGTTTAATTGATAGCATATCTGTCAGAGATCTGTCAGTTTTTTTTCCCTCGTATTATTGTTTATATTTTCCATTAATCCTGTTTTATGAGTTAACTGTCTTGCATGTTTTCAGCACCCGTGATTCAGCATCATGCGAGGTTTATTTCCATCCTGCTGCTGGAATGACATGGCAGATATCATAATCTGATTCATATTAACCCTGTGTGATTGATTATTACTTATTGTCATAAATATCTGATCCAACGATTCATATCAACCACACACGTGATCAAATAATTCTGCTCTTGAAATAAGTCATGAGGAGATTCATGAAAATATAAATTTGTACTTGTACAGGCTACAATACTCTTTGAATATGCATTAATGATCTGTCAAGTATTATGTAATGTAATAATTTTTAATGAAAGTTCTGAATATATATATATATATATATATATATATATATATATATATATAACTGTAAATATTATATTTTTATTTAAATGAAAATCAGAAATGTTGCCTTGGCAATAAACTGAAATACGTTTAAGTACTAAAATTATTAATCAAAAACAAATAAACTAAAACTGAAATGAAAATGAATTAAGCCTAAATAGAGATATTTAAAACAAAAAACTAATAAAATGAAAAAAGCACAAAACGAAATGACAAAAAAATAAACATAAAAATAACATAAAAACAAAAATATATAAGAGCTCATACAAAATATTAATAAAACTAAAAATTTTAACTGAAAAACACTGTCCTTCGCATGAGGATGATGATATTTGGGAGTCTGTGGCATCTACAAGATTGAATATTGATGATCTAAAAGTAATCTGTGTGTGTTTATTGAAGTAATTTGAGCTCAAACTATGACCACAAATATTTCATTTTCCTGTGTTAGATTTTGAGTCACTTCCTACTGAGTTGAGGAGAGATCTTCCTCTTTTCGCTGTGGGCTGAACGTGCCCTGAATTAAGAAACACTCTTTTGTGTGTGTGTGTGTAGGAAGAGATGGCTGGACGTGGAGTCGGGTGTTTGTGGAAACGTCATGTTGTGGAGCAGCTGAAACAGAGAGACAGAGTTCAGCGTCAGGCCTTTGAGGAGATCATACACCAGTGTAAGACAGACTCTTTCTTTCTTTCTTTCTAGTTATATATGTATATGTATGTGTCTGTGTATATATTAATTTTATATCAAACAATCCATGAGCCAGTCAAATGCACATGGATGTCACCTCTATATTATTTTCCTGCTAAATGTTGCACAATGTGTGTTTGTCTCCAGATAACCGGTTGTTGGAGAGGTCAGATCTTCAGGTTGTGTTTTCTGAACGTCTCCAGACCGACAAGTATGAGCATCAGAACCGACACGACCTCAGGTATTTATTACGTCTGTTGTAATCTGTGGTAACATTAAGGAGAAGAAATAATATGTGTAGCGAGAAGAGCATTACATGGAGAGGGAACAATGATCAATACAAAAAAGAAACATGATCAGTGGTTGACAGAGATATGTGGGTAAGATGCGTTTGGTCGATCGGATCACAAGTAGACAAGAGAGAGACACATTCCCGTTCACACCTGGTGTTTTAATCCGTCTCTTTTGTCCACTTTCACACACTTCTGTCCGGATTTCTCCGAGGGGAGGGTCTATGGCGGGTAAATGTTTGGGTTTCTTAAGATCTTTCGATCTAATGTACAATATAAGCTCACGCTATTTACATATGAGCGCGACCGTAGACGACGGAGAAACACACTGAGAACATCAGCTTTAGTTTCTGCTCTGACAGACGCGAGACCAGCCGAACGCTGTGAGTGTGTGTGTGTGTGTGTGTGTGTGTGTGTGTTAGAAATCAGGAATGATGAGAGAACATTGTGATTGGTACGTCTTTCCTCTCCAAACCAAACTTGTGTCTCCAGCCGAGAGTTTAAACCGCGTCTGACTCGAGCTCTTCCAGTAATGTTCAGGCGTTAGATCAGAAGACGGAGCGACGGCGGTGTTTAGCGGCTGTTTGAACACATGAGCGTTTACACTCCGAATGCAATCCGGTCAAAATGTGTTTCAACTTCCTGTGGAAAGTGGACAAGCTCAAAACCTTTTAGACCCGTTTCACAAAGCTATTTTAGACACCGGTCTATAGTGTTAGACAAGTCTAAAATTTGCTCATAGACTAGTCTAATGTGTGAAGTCTAAAGACTAGTCTAAAAAGTGAGTGAGTGAGTGTGTGAGTGAGTGTGTGAGTGAGTGTGTGAGTGAGTGTGTGTGTGAGTGAGTGAGTGAGTGTGTGAGTGTGTGAGTGAGTGTGTGAGTGAGTGTGTGAGTGAGTGAGTGTGTGAGTGAGTGTGTGAGTGAGTGTGTGAGTGAGTGTGTGAGTGAGTGTGTGAGTGAGTGTGTGAGTGAGTGTGTGAGTGAGTGTGTGAGTGAGTGTGTGAGTGTGTGAGTGTGTGAGTGAGTGAGTGAGTGAGAGTGAGTGAGCAAAAGAGCGAGCGAGTGAGTGAGTGTGTGAGTGAGTGTGTGTGTGAGTGAGTGTGTGAGTGAGTGTGTGAGTGAGTGTGTGAGTGAGTGTGTGAGTGTGCGAGTGAGTATGCGAGTGAGTGTGAGTGTGTGAGTGAGTGTGTGAGTGAGTGTGTGAGTGAGTGTGTGAGTGAGTGTGTGAGTGAGTGTGTGAGTGAGTGTGTGAGTGAGTGTGTGAGTGAGTGTGTGAGTGAGTGTGTGAGTGAGTGTGTGAGTGAGTGTGTGAGTGAGTGTGTGAGTGAGTGTGTGAGTGAGCGAGTGAGCGTGCGAGTGAGCGTGCGAGTGAGCGTGCGAGTGAGCGTGTGTGTGAGCGTGTGAGTGTGTGAGTGTGTGAGTGAGTGAGTGAGTGAGTGAGTGAGTGTGTGAGTGAGTGTGTGAGTGAGTGTGTGAGTGAGTGTGTGAGTGAGTGTGTGAGCGTGCGAGTGAGCGTGCGAGTGAGCGTGTGAGTGAGCGTGTGAGTGAGCGTGTGAGTGAGCGTGTGTGTGAGTGTGTGAGTGTGTGAGTGTGTGAGTGTGTGTGTGAGTGAGTGAGTGTGTGAGTGAGTGTGTGAGTGAGTGTGTGAGTGTGTGAGTGAGTGTGTGAGTGTGTGAGTGAGTGTGTGAGTGTGTGAGTGTGTGAGTGTGTGAGTGTGTGTGTGAGTGAGTGTGTGTGTGAGTGAGTGAGTGTGTGAGTGTGTGAGTGAGTGTGTGAGTGAGTGAGTGAGTGAGTGAGTGAGTGAGTGAGTGAGTGAGTGAGTGCGTGAGTGAGTGAGTGAGTGGATGAGTGTGTGTGTGAGTGTGTGTGAGTGAGTGTGTGAGTGAGTGTGTGAGTGAGTGTGTGAGTGTGTGAGTGAGTGTGTGAGTGAGTGCGTGCGTGTGTGAGTGAGTGAGTGTGTGTGTGAGTGAGTGAGTGTGTGAGTGAGTGAGTGTGTGTGTGAGTGAGTGTGTGAGTGAGTGAGTGCGTGAGTGAGTGAGTGAGTGGATGAGTGTGTGTGTGAGTGTGTGTGTGAGTGAGTGAGTGTGTGAGTGAGTGAGTGTGTGAGTGAGTGTCTGTGTGAGTGAGTGTGTGTGTGAGTGAGTGAGTGAGTGTGTGAGTGAGTGAGTGAGTGTGTGAGTGAGTGAGTGTGTGTGTGTGTGTGTGTGAGTGAGTGAGTGAATTTGAATCTAGTGTTTTGCATGTTTCTGTAATGGTTGTGATGGACTTTAGGCCATAGGAAATATCAGTAACCTGATATAAAGTCAATGGAAGTCTATGCAATGTCCTCAATAACATAGTGAAACAAACTTGTGTGTGTGTGTGTGTGTGTGTGTGTGTGTAGTCCTGGCGTTGACGGTGGCCGCAGTGACTCCCTGCAGCAGGAAATGGCTCAGATGAGAATCAAACATCAGGAGGAGCTGACGGAGCTGCACAAGAAGCGAGGAGAGGTGAATGACACACACACACACACACCTCCCTGTGAAGGCCTCCTTTACCTCTGTACAGATAATCGTTGTCGGGATAACTCCGGTTCACGTGGTTGAGCCGAAGCGATACAATTCTGTATTATAAATTAAGGCCAGACAAGTAGTTTGTTGAGGGTTGGTTGTTTAGAGAAGGACTACCCGCCTGCGCACATATATTCAAACGCGCATACCTATAGAATATACTCTTAATGCGCATGTGCACGCCACCAGCGTTCAAACAGGTTCGCGTTTTTAAAGTTTGCGTAGAGAGAACTTAAGAGTTTTCTGTTAAAGCGGTGTCGTGTTAGCGGCCACTAAGTTAATAACTAATGATCGATGGAAGTGAATCAATCAAAACTAACATTAGCTGTATAATAACTTTATTCTAGAGCTGTCTTAAAGCCAAAACAATCTGTTACTGTAATCTCCTATTATCACTGTAAAGCCGCTTTGGAAAAATCTACATTTTTAAAGGGTTAGTTCACCCAAAAATGAAAATTATGTCATTAATGACTCACCCTCATGTCGACCCAAGCCCGTCAGACCTCCGTTCATCTTCGGGACACAGTTTAAGATATTTTAGATTTAGTCCGAGAGCTTTCTGTCCCTCCATTGTAAATGTGTGTACGGTATACTGTCCTTGTCCAGAAAGGAAATAAAGACATCATCAAAGTAGTCCATGTGACATCAGTGGGTTAGTTAGAATGTGTTGAAGCATCGAAAATACATTTTGGTCCAAAAATAACCAAAACTAGGACTGATAAAAGCGATATATAAATGAAGATGACTTGACTTGACAATGATGGGATGTTTTCTGCTGTTACGACAGCACTTACACCGACATTTACATGCCAACGACCACATTTACATATTCAGCAGCTCGACTCTTCCAACTCGTTAGACTAGCTTTACAATCCTTGTCTTGTGAATCATAAGTACATGATTTTGTTTTAGCATCTCTATAAATTTCAGCTATAAGTTTATGTCATTAAATCAGTTAAAAACTCAGATTCAGTGATTTGAATGGGCATTATTCATACATGTAATTGTTTTAGTAAATGTTGGGTGTATAAATGAAAATGCTTTAAGTCATTTGTATTTTTGTGTTTATTTTATTTCAGAAAGCATGGCAATAAAAATATATTTTTGTGTTTTTTTGCAGTTGGCTCAGACCGTGATTGAACTAAACAACCAGATTCAGCAGAAAGACAAAGAGATCCAGAGTAATGAAGCCAAGTGAGTGTATCATGTGCGCACTTCGTGTATCAGCAGGATAATGTTTTATATCTCAATCAAGTCAAATTTATTTTCAAAATACACTTTGTTTTTAAAGTAGCCTTACAGAAAATCATAATGTTATTATTGATTTCTCTTATAATTAGTGCTGGGCAACGATGAATCCCATCCAAAATAAAAGTTTGTGTTTACATAATATATGTGTGTGTGTGTGCTGTGTATAATTAAGAAAAATGTGTTATTTATATATAAAATATTTATATATAATCTAAATTATATGTATATACATGCAAATATTTCTCAAATATATACATGCATGTGTGTTTATTTATATATACAAAATAATTATACACAGCACACACACACACACACACACACATATTATGTAAACAAAAACTTTTATTTTGGATGAAATTAATCGTTACCCAGCACTAATTATAATGTAACAAGATAAAGAAAAAGTGGTTACACTTTATTTTAAAGTTTCATTGTTATTATATATTTAAAGTACTGAGTAATATTAATTAACTACACGTACTTACTATAGGGTTAGGGTAGGATTAGGGTTAGTTGCATGTAATTATGCATAATTTACTTTTATTACTATGGTAAGTACATGTAACATGTGTAACAAAGACACTGTGAAATAAAGTGTTACCGAAAAAGTAACGTTTTACAAGACGAGTTATGGATTCACGTGTCAAATCCTTTGTGAAAATGGCCATTACAATCATATTTTGAGATTACATAAACAATCTCACAGCTGAGATTTGCTATACACTCACCTAAAGAATTATTAGGAACACCATACTAATACAGTTTGACCCCCTTTCGCCTTCAGAACTGCCTTAATTCTACGTGGCATTGATTCAACAAGGTGCTGAAAGCATTCTTTAGAAATGTTGGCCCATATTGATAGGATAGCATCTTGCAGTTGATGGAGATTTCTGGGATGCACATCCAGGGCCCGAAGCTCCCGTTCCACCACATCCCAAAGATGCTCTATTGGGTTGAGATCTGGTGACTGTGGGGGCCATTTTAGTACAGTGAACTCATTGTCATGTTCAAGAAACCAATTTGAAATGATTCGAGCTTTGTGACATGGTGCATTATCCTGCTGGAAGTAGACATCAGAGGATGGGTACATGGTGGCCATAAAGGGATGGACATGGTCAGAAACAATGCTCAGGTCGGCCGTGGCATTTAAACGATGCCCATTTGGCACTAAGGGGCCTAAAGTGTGCCAAGAAAACATCCCCCACACCATTACACCACCACCACCAGCCTGCACAGTGGTAACAAGGCATGATGGATCCATGTTCTCATTCTGTTTACGCCAAATTCTGACTCTACCATCTGAATGTCTCAACCGAAATCGAGACTCATCAGACCAGGCAACATTTTTCCAGTCTTCAACTGTCCAATTTTGGTGAGCTCTTGCAAATTGTAGCCTCTTTTTCCTATTTGTAGTGGAGATGAGTGGTACCCGGTGGGGTCTTCTGCTGTTGTAGCCCATCCGCCTCAAGGTTGTGCGTGTTGTGGCTTCACAAATGCTTTGCTGCATACCTCGGTTGTAACGAGTGGTTATTTCAGTCAAAGTTGCTCTTCTATCAGCTTGAATCAGTCGGCCCATTCTCCTCTGACCTCTAGCATCAACAAGGCATTTTCGCCCACAGGACTGTCGCATACTGGATGTTTTTCCCTTTTCACACCATTCTTTGTAAACCCTAGATATGGTTGTGCGTGAAAATCCCAGTAACTGAGCAGATTGTGAAATACTCAGACCGGCCCGTCTGGCACCAACAACCATGCCACGCTCAAAATTGCTTAAATCACCTTTCTTTCCCATTCTGACATTCAGTTTGGAGTTCAGGAGATTGTCTTGACCAGGACCACACCCCTAAATGCATTGA
Organism: Rhinichthys osculus; assembly: GCA_029959095.1. Classification (NCBI taxonomy): domain Eukaryota; kingdom Metazoa; phylum Chordata; class Actinopteri; order Cypriniformes; family Leuciscidae; genus Rhinichthys; species Rhinichthys osculus. Next base: position 4,204,678 of record JARWKJ010000009.1, on the reverse strand, counting down.
AAAAACTGCCATGTGATTGGTTGATTAGATAATTGCATTAATGAGAAATTGAACAGGTGTTCCTAATAATCCTTTAGGTGAGTGTATATAGTATTTTTTTTTTTTTATATAGTATATATTTTTGATACTTTCCGTGTGTTTTTCCAGGATGTTGGATTATCAGCAGCAGATCTCGCGTCTGGAAGGGGAGTGTCGTGACCTCCGAAACTCTCTGGCTGATTTGGAACGAGCCAATCAGACGCTGCGAGACGAGTACGATGCCCTGCAGATCACGTTTAGCGCTCTGGAGGAGAAACTACGGAAAACCACGGAGGACAATCAGGAGCTGGTGACGCGCTGGATGGCGGAGAAAGCCCAGGAGGCCAACAGACTCAACGCTGAGAACGAGAAGGACACCAGGTCAGAAACACTATTAGACTGAAGTTTTAATAGATATGATCTGTCATGTAGTGTGTAATACGGCTGTTGGTGAATGTGAAAGATTTGCAAAGTTTCAAAGATCAGAGTGCAGATAAATGTAGTTTTTGTCTCCTAAAAGTGATTCTGAACTGCTTGAAACGAGTCGTCAGTAATTCAGTCTCACTTCCTTCTGAAAATACGTTGGTTTGTAACTAATTAGCATAAAGCCAGCCTGTGGTGTTGATTGGCTGAACAGCGTCTCTAAGCCCCGCCCTCAAACACTGTAGTGTATCTGAGACTGGGAGAGTTCGGTTCGTGTTGTTCGTGTGGAGAAGACGCTGTTTTCTGCTGACAAAGCAAATCCACTGTGATGAGATTGATACGGTGAAACCCACGCCATCGCCACTGTTCGTATCACTGTGTGTCAAGAGCTGAGACTCACATATGATCATGAGCGTTTGCTTTCTGACCAATCACAGCAGACTGGGCCGTCTGACCAATCAGAGCAGAGCAGCTCTCAGAGAGGCGGGGTTTAGAGAGACTGAATCTGCAAACGAAGCGTTTCAGACACTGAGAGAAAAGAGCTGAAGCTGCAGTGGATATTATGAGATAATTAAAGTGTTTTTTGACCTTGGATTCATGTACAACTATTGTAGGAGTGTCCAAAACCAAACTAGGAGCCTTTAAAATAGTATAATTGGGGAAAAACACAGGCATTAATGAGATTTCATTCTTCTGAAATGAAGAAAATACGCTTTATCCACTGCAAACGCAAATATATCATCAGCTCAGTGCACCAAGAGCCTGACATAATTATGTGTGCATTAATATGAGATATATATTTTAACTTTTCTTGGTCACTGTGTATAAAGTGCTGAGAAATAGCTGAGATTCAGATATGATCATGAGCTTTTGGTTTTCCAATCACAACTGACTTGGCCATCTGACCAATCAGAGCAGAGGAGCTCTCAGAGAGGCGGGGTTTAGAGAGACTGAATCTTTGAACGAAGCGTTTCAGACACTGAGAGAAAAGAGCTGATGCTGCAATGGAGAAAACTAAAGTGTTTTTAACTTGGATGCATGTAAAACTATTGTAGGAGAGTCCAAAACCAAATTAGCAGCCTTTAAAATAGTATAATAGCGGCACTTTAACTTTAAAAAGTTGGGAGTATTTTGTGCCTGTAATCAGTGCTCGAAGTGGGGCGGTACTCACCGGTACGCAGTACCGGCACTTCTACATTTTACTCTCAAGCGTACCTGCACTTTTTCTTGCGTACCGCTACTTCTCGCATGTAGCCGGTACTCTACTGACAGAAAAAGCGTGACGGCCGTTTAACCCCTTATTTACGCCGCCTTCACACTGTCACTGGCAGTTGAAATGTGGCACTGCACACATCTGCGGCGCGTTACGGCTGCGAAACGGAGCTGATCGCGGCCACCGCAAGCGTGAGCAGCTCGTATTTTTTTCGGCTTGCATGTTAATCAATGAGTGCATTCACTCCGCGAGGAGGAGCGTCGCGTGAGCAGCAGTGAAGCGGGGGTTCGGCGCCGATCTGTTGTTGTGCTACTCACGACATTTAAAGTGAAAGCAAAGCACACTTTTGATGGAGAAAATAAATATGATTTCAAACAAAAAGTGCCCAAAATGCACATAATTTGCATGTCTAATGTGTTTTAACAAGAACTGGAGTAGGCTGCCTACGTCAGAAAAGAAAATGAAGACTCAAAAATATTTATACAAGATTTAGCCAAGATTTCGCCGGCGGGCCCATTTGCCATTGCATGTTTAAAACAATAATATCTTAATAAAAACCTAAAGTAATATTGCCAAACTATATATCATTGGAAAGCTTAAAATCTCTAGTTTTCTTATTTGGTGGCTGTTATCTAAAATAAATTACAGAGGAGCAGTAATTTATCAATTTGCAACAAGAATATTTAATATTCATTAGGAGTATTTAGGCCTTTATTTTGAAATAACAATAAACACGAAAAATCATGAAAGATTGGTAGAAACCTCAGTTTGCTTTCATGCCATGAGTTCAAAGATAACACCAATTCCATTTTATGAGAAAAAAAAATCTACTTCATAAATTGTATGAAATTATGGAAATACATGGTTCAGATCACTCAAAACATATATGAAAATGGAGGCCCCCTTATATGGGCAGTAATGGAGTCTAGTGGAAGTGTTCGGTACTGCGCCCAAATAAAATCTTACTGAAAGCTCATTTTTTTAGATATCAACCTAAAATTTGGAATACAACTTGTTCAGATTTTTGTCTTTAATTTTCTTGCAGTTTTAGAGTAAAATATATTTTGTAATATATATATTTTATATAAAATATTAATAATTATATTTTTACATTACACAATTTCATAAACTCAAACTTATATAACTTTTTTTCTGTTTCATTTTTTATCATTTCTAGACTTCTACAATAATCTGGAAAATGTCTTCTTTAAAACAAGACCAGCCATAGGTCTATATTCCAAAGCATTCCTGAATTACAACCATTTAAGTTTGGATAGTGATTTTTATGTCTATGCAAAAAAAAGGGGGGTGACAGTTAACAGGTTAATTATTCAGTTTGGGTAAAAAACTATATGTTTTATTAATAAATAAAACGAGCAAACTAGTCAGAATATAAGCTTTCTTTTAGTTTATGTAATAGCCTACACAGACAGGTAGGCTACATGCCCAAATCAAACCCGAGTTTACTTTTTTTAATGTTTGCTGTCTTGTAAACATATGACTGAAAAGACAATATCAGAACTGTTTACTAGGTTGTTTTTGTTGTTTACCATTTACATGCAATTGTTGTATAGCCTACCTCCCATCTTAACAAACCTCAAGAATCAAGTTTATTAATGACCAACTTCTAAAAAGAGAATGTTTCTTTGTAAATAAATGCGCGCACACACGCACATTTGTGTTGTTAATAAATAAACATAAATTGTTGTTGTACCAGCAATATTTCCAAGTTTTGTTTTTCACTGTAGAAATTAAAAATGTCATGATTTGCCGATGCAAGAGAGTACCGGCACCTTTTTTCCCCCACTTCAAGCACTGCCTGTAATAAAACACACCCTTTGTTTTATTCAAGCTTTTACTTAAAATCCTAATGTATGGGCGGGGGAGTTGATGTTTGCATATAGAGGAGTCGTTAACGGCCCATGTGTGTGTGTGTGAACCTCATTCTCAGTCTCACTGATTAACTGATCAGTCGTTAAGGGTCGTTTAAACACAATGAAAAGGTGCACCCTCCAGTTTCTGAATAATCGGGCTCGTTTCCTGACCCTCCGTGAGCTCTTTATGATCCTCCACCTCTGATTGGCTGTTTGACACTGACTGGGAGTGTCTGTAGAGTTTAAATGTGTGTTTGCTCACTCAGTGTGTTTAACACTTCGATGTCATCGCAGGCGCAGACAGGCCAAGCTTCAGAAGGAGCTGGCGGACGCAGCGAAGGAACCTCTTCCCATAGACCAGTAAGTGTGTTTGATGAGAACGTTTGCTAACCTGCAACTATCAGGGATTAATAATAAACCGTGATATCAAGTCATGGACATTTCTGTAGTTAGAGCAATCTTTGTGGACACACTTTGAATGATACATTCATATCCAGGACAGTGTTATTGTAGTATTATTTATATGCTATCATAGTGTTTATTAATTTGAGTTAGCTTTTATTTTTATATTTCCAGCTTTTATTTTTATATTTCCCGTTTTCATTTAAGTTTAAGGTCTAGTAATTTTGCTTGTCATTGTCTGTTTTGTAATTAGTTCTGTAATTTTATAACTTGCATTTATTTTAGTTTGTTGCCAATGAAGCCAGTTTAAGTTTTTATTACTTTTTCCATTAAATGACAATATTTTATGAGGGCATATTGTTTTTAACCATGTAAAATGCAGCGTTATTAATTATCCTGTTATCACATTATTTCAAATAAAATGCTGTTGGGAATCCTATTAAATCATTGAAATCTCATTGGATGCTGTTGTCTGATTGGTCTAGAGATGATGACATCGAAGTTCTCTCAGAGGATGCTGGGAAGGCAACGTGTGAAACGTCACCAAGCAGACAACTCAGTCGCACACCCAGGTAAACACACACGCACACACCCACTAGCTCACTCTCACACACACACGCACTCGCTTGCACAGACACACACACACACACACAATCACAAATTACACAACTCATGCTGTCCACAAAATATACTAGCTAAAACTTTGTGTATGTGTTTTTCTCCAGTAAACACGCACGCACACACTCACTCGCACACTCACACACTCACTCGCACACTCACACACTCACTCACTCACTCACTCACTCACTCACTCACTCACTCACTCACTCACTCACTCACTCGCACACTCACACACTCACTCGCACACTCACACACTCACTCACACACACTCACACACTCACTCACTCACTCACTCACTCACTCACTCACTCACTCTCACACACACACTCACTCACACTCGCTTGCACACTCACTCACTCACTCACTCACTCACTCACTCACTCACTCACTCACTCACTCACTCTCACACACACACTCACTCACACTCACTCACTCACTCACTCACTCACTCACTCTCACACACTCTCACACACACACTCACTCACTCACTCACACTCGCTTGCACACACACTCGCAATCACTCACTCACTCACACACTCACTCACTCACTCACTCACACTCGCTTGCACACACACTCGCAATCACTCACTCACACACTCACTCACTCACACTCGCTTGCACACACACTCACTCTCTCACACACACACACACTTGCTTGCACGGACACAAAAACACTTGCTTACTCGATCGCACACACACACATAAACACAAATTGCACGACTCATGTTGTCCACAAAATATACTAGCTAAAACTCTGTGTGTGTCTGTGTGTTTGTGTGTGTGTGTGTGTGTGTGTTTTTCTCCAGTAAACGAGTGTCCCAGCAGCCTCCTCCTCCTCCTGGCGGACTGCTGGATTCCATCACTAATATCTTCGGGTATGTCTTTAGTCTTTGTGTTTTAATATTTCTTTCTTTCTTCTCTTCTTCATTCTTGACTCATGGTGAATCTAACGAGAACATCTCCAGGTCATATTCAAGCCCAAAATCTAAAGCAAGAAATAAAACCACATGATGCGAAACGGCATGATGGTCCTAAAATATTTCCTGGACATGTGTTTGTAAGAATAAGAGAGTGTGTGTGTGTGTGTGTGTCTCTTTTAGAGATGAAACAGTATGAACATTTTATGTTAAGAGAGTGTTATATCAAGATGAAAATGATACCGTTTATCAATATTATCATTGTATTGTTAAAATGTGCTGGAAATGTTGAAAAAGTACTGATACACACACACTGAAATCATTTCACCAGGTTTTACATCGAAACCCAACAAACAACAGATAAAATTAGCCGCACTGAACACTTTTTTTGTTTGCCTAAGTTTAAAAATGATTAAAGACAAGTGAGCATTTAGTAATAAAATAAAAACAAATAAACAAACTACAAGCAGTAGCACAAAGAAACACAATAGAACAAAAATAATAAAATACAGAGCAATTCTTGTTAAAGCAACAGAAGTTATTCAGGCAAGAGCAGGGAGTGATTTTCTCTGTGTTTAGTTGTGTAATGAACATTAAGGACTAGATTATTACGCTGCTGTCGCTTTAAGAGCTGCGCTGCGTCAGACGGCTGTTAATCCTGGATCGTATTTACCATACGCTTTTCAAATCACGATAATTAAAATATGAATACTAACTCTAGGGAGTTTTATCATGGTTTGTCATCAAACCGGCAACTGTTTCATCCCTATTCTCATTAAAAGTGTGTGTGTGAGTGTGTGAGTGTGTGAGTGTGTGAGTGTGTGAGTGTGTGAGTGAGTGAGTGAGTGAGTGAGTGAGTGAGTGAGTGAGTGAGTGAGTGAGTGAGTGAGTGAGCGAGCGAGCGAGCGAGCGAGCGAGTGAGTGAGCGAGTGAGTGAGTGAGTGAGTGTGTGAGTGAGTGAGTGTGTGTGTGAGTGAGTGTGTGTGTCTCTCATTCTACACTCTCTCTGTGTCTGCAGCTTGTCTGATTCTGTCCAACCTGGTTTCGTCCCGTCTGACTCCAGGTGATGCACAGTGTGGTGTGTGTGTGTGTGTGAGAGTGATTCTCTCGTAAACCCAGTAGCATGCTAAAGGAAATATATTCCTGTGAACGGGATTGTGGGTAACTGCTGTGGTGTCTTCTACGCGTGTACTCGTCTCTTCTTTTGGATATATTAGTGACCTTTGCAGGTCTCTTGTTTGCTGTGTGTGTAGTTGTGTGTGTAGTTGAGTGTGTCAGTTTTGGCTGGGTGGGTGATTTTCAGGTTAAAACCACGAGCTTGTAGAAACGTTTCATTATAGATGTTGAGAGAATTGATTGGATTCATTGAGTAAATGACCTTAGGAATGATCAAATAATGTCAGGTTTAATTGGGCATTTGTCCAGTAATGGTTTGAAAGCTCAATTGAAAAAAACAAATCACCTCATACAATTATTTACAAACACACACACACTATGTATATATATATGTGTGTGTGTGTGTGTGAATAATTGTAAATAAAATCGCAATTTGTATGAAATACCAAATAAAACATTAACATATTTTGCTCTATTGAGCTTTCATTGCCATACGACTACTGGAAGAATGCACAATTAAACATGATAATGTGATTTAATAAATAAAAGAATAAAGACAAAAATGATATATTATGTAAATTGCAATTTAATGTTGTAATTGTTTTAGTCTTTTCATTGATAAAATCACATACAATTACAGACAAACATATTTTTGTGTATTTTATATATGATTATCGTAAAAAAAATATGTAGTTAAAATGTTTTTTTAAATTGCATTTTGCACGAGTTCTCAAATAAAAGTTATCTTTTTTTAAACATTATTTAAAATGTGTATATATATCACTATTGATAATTCATATTTTAAATATAGATAGATAACAGATAAGTATATTTTTGTGCATATTTAATTGTTTTAACCTTCTTTTTTTTTGTCACCCACCCAAATTTGGCTGCACACAGGTTTGAGTTGGCTTTCAAGTGTCGTCTTTGCATCAGAGTTTTGTTTGTGAGTCAAAGAGACGATGTTTTACATCTGACCTCGAAAAAATCATTTAGTCATGCGATTATAAACGCTTCTGTCCCTGAACGAGCCTCTTTATGATGGAGGTTTGGTTCCTTGCCTTTTTTCACCCTTGTTGTTGCTTAGTTGGGGATATTAAATTTAACATTTAATTTAATATTCAACAGTAATATTGATCTGCCTGCATTGACACCATTATATGGGAACTGAACTGAGCTGGACGATGACATCACGGTTTTCTCCAGAGCATATATATATAAATGAACTGAATTAATAACTTTTTTACAAAAACTGTGATGCTATATAACAAACTTTGCTGCATTATGTTCCTGTTATCTTTGTAAAGCTGCTTTGAAACACTCTGTATTGTAAAAAGCGCTGTATAAATAAATGTGACTTGACTTGGCATGTTTTGTAAGAAGGTTAGGAGTTGAGTCCAGCCCTGTGTGACACACACACACACGCTTTCTTCCCCATAGAAGACGTCGCTCGGTGAACTCGTTCAGCTCGTCTCCTGAGGCTGCAGAAGCGCAGTCGGCGTGCGCTGACGTCCGGGTCCCCTCCACTGCGCTACACATCTTCGTAAGTCACACGGTCATGCATGCAACTCATTCTGCTGAGGTTAGTGTGGAAGTGTTTTCCTAACAAAATGAAAATGAAATTGCTAAAAAATAGCAAATAATTATGGAAGCTTGTTTCCGCCACTGAATAAAAAAACAACAACAAATAATTGCAACTTTTTATCTCACAATTACGAGATATAAAGTCGCAATTCTGAGAAATAAAGTCGCAATTGCGAGAAAAAAAGACAGAATTTAGACTTTTTTTCTCACAATTGCGAGTTTACATCTCGCAATTCTGACTTTATATCTCGCAATTCTGACTTTATATCTCGCAATTCTGACTTTATATCTCGCAATTCTGACTTTATATCTCGCAATTCTGACTTCATATCTCGCAATTCTGACTTTATTACACGCAATTCTGACTTTATATCTCGCAATTCTGACTTTATATCTCGCAATTCTGACTTTATATCACGCAATTCTGACTTTATATCACGCAATTCTGACTTTATATCTCGCAATTCTGACTTTATATCTCGCAATTCTGACTTTATATCTCGCAATTCTGACTTTATATCACGCAATTCTGACTTTATATCTCGCAATTCTGACTTTATATCTCGCAATTCTGACTTTATATCTCGCAATTGCGACTTTATTTCTCGCAATTCTGACTTTACAACACACAATTGCGACTTTATATCACGCAATTCTGACTTTATAACCTGCAATTGCAACTTTATATCAATAAATTCTTACTTTTTATCTCACAATTTTGACTTTTTTCTCACAATTGCGAGTTTACATCTCCCAATTCTGACTTTATAACACATTATTGCGATTTTATATCTCGAAATTCTGACATCTTTTCTCAGAACTGTGAGATATAAACTCGCAATTGCGACTTATCAGGCCAATTCTAAGGAAAAAAAGACTAACTTTTTCCCCTCAGAATAGTTTATATCTCGCAATTCTGACTTTATATCACGCAATTCTGACTTTATATCACGCAATTCTGACTTTATATCACGCAATTCTGACTTTATATCTCGCAATTCTGACTTTATTTCTCACAATTCTGACTTCATATCTCGCAATTCTGACTTTATTACACGCAATTGCGACTTTATATCACGCAATTCTGACTTTATATCACGCAATTCTGACTTTATATCTCGCAATTCTGACTTTATTTCTCACAATTCTGACTTCATATCTCGCAATTCTGACTTTATTACACGCAATTGCGACTTTATATCACGCAATTCTGACTTTATATCACGCAATTCTGACTTTATATCTCGCAATTCTGACTTTATATCTCGCAATTCTGACTTTATAACACGCAATTGCGACTTATCAGGCCAATTCTAAGGAAAAAAAGACTAACTTTTTCCCCTCAGAATAGTTTATATCTCACAATTCTGACTTTATTTCACGCAATTGCGACTTTATTTCACGCAATTCTGACTTTATAACACGCAATTGCGACTATTTCAGGCAATTCTGACTTTATAACACGCAATTGCGACTTTATATCACGCAATTCTGACTTTATATCTCGCAATTCTGACTTTATAACACGCAATTGCGATTTTATATCACGCAATTCTGACTTTATATCTCGCAATTGTGAGAAAAAAAGTCAGAATTGTGAGATAAAAAGTCGCAATTACCTTTTTTATTTTTCATTCTGTGGCGGAAACAAGCTTCAGTAAATAATAAATCAAAGTTAGGAAAAAACTTTCAATAGGTTAGGGTTGGGAACCGAATACTTGAGGTCAGGAATCGGATACTTGTTTTAAAATTAAAATTTCGATTCCTCTGTGTGTTTCAATATGACTTTTCAAGCGCGAGACGACTCTGTTTTCTGTGCTGCACACACGCACACATCCATAGAAGCGCACGCACAGAAAATGTGATCTTATTGTGATTTTAAAACATTATATCGCGAGACGACTCACATGTGTAACTATACTTCAACTCTTAGAGTACCAGGAACTGCCGTCTCTATAATAACACATCAAACCACAACACTCGTTCTCGACTCAATCATTTTTGTAACTATTTTTGTAATGTATATTTTATTTATAAAGTGCAGTGTTATTTCACATTTGATTACGGTTTCTGTACCTGAAAATCTTGTTCAGTTGTATCTATTAGTTGTGATTTGCACGTTTTTTTTTTTTTTAATAACCGAGTCTTTAATAATGCTTGAAATTTATATTAGTTAGGCTAGTTGTTTTTCTATGGTATTTTTAAACCACAGGCAAAGTGTTCTTTAGCCACAATTAAATGTTTTGCAATAAGACTAAATGTGAATGATATCTACGTGTTGTTTTGTTTTTTCAAATTGGAATCGAAATTAGGAATCGATAAGCAGAATCTAAATGGGAATCAGAATCGTTAACTCAAACGATACCCAACCCTAGTTAAGGTTCAAAGGTCAATGATGTGATTTGTAAAAGGTCTGATATCCAGGTCTCCCTCCAGTCCTGTCCTCCCAGCAGCCCCTCTTAATTTTCCCAGCATGCTCTAGCTGTGCATCGCTGGTTTGAAGTGGCGGCTGATATATATTATGGACGTTCTTGCTGAATTACGAGTCTCTTAGAGAACCAAGTGAGACGTCGACGGCAGCGTCCAACAGAAACACAACATTCAGGAGGGAAGGATTGGGAAGAGGACGTTAAACTGGTGCATGATCTCAAGTTTTCAAGCTGAGACCTTTCAAAACAAACAAGAAAACCATCGGCCATTTGCTTTTCTGCTTTGAAATATTCCGAAAAATCTTTTTTATTTGAGTTTCTAGTTTCTAAAAGTAGAAGTCTTGATTGATTTTCTACAACGTGTCTATGTCATAATCATTTAACATATTCATAACATTCATTACTTCAATAAGCTCATTGTTTCTGCCTTCAATTAATACATTTTTAGCTAACTGTGATTTTGTATATATACAGTCAAACTAAAAATGATTCAGACACCAGATATAATTTTTTATATTTTTTCACTAGTGTGTGCAGGACACTATAGTTAATTTATGTAAGTGAGGAGAGCAAAATAAAGTAAACTGTGACATATTACACCCAATAATTCTTCATTCAGTGACTACCAGTAATATCTATAAACATTTGGGACCAAAAATGATTCCGACATCATGTTTTCTTAAGTGTTTTTTCTGTAATTGCTAATGCTCTTTTTACACACAGACTGAACAACATGAAGCATTGCTTGGTGATTGGTTGAGCTAAACTGGTATTATCTAATTGTGTAGTTAAATTTAACAGCGGACAGATATTCAACATAATTCATGTGTGAGAGTCTAACAGAAGGACGGACAAAACCAGTCAAATATCAACTGATTTAATAACTCTGAGTTCTGCTCATATTTTACTACCATTTTCTAAACTATAGCGAATAAACTGTGATAAAGTAAGAAATGTTGAAGGAACTGAAATGCATAACAGACTCTAAATTGTAATGTGGACTCATGCATTTTCGATGTGTATTGTGAAAAGCGCAATACAAATACATATGAATTGAATTAAAAGTGAATGTGTGTGTGTGTGTGTGTGTGTGTGTAGGACGCCCATGATGGGGAAGTGAACGCGGTGAGGTTCAGTCCCGGTTCCCGTCTGCTCGCCACGGGAGGAATGGATCGCAGGGTGAAACTCTGGGAGGTCGTATCCGGTACTGAACACATGTGTTATCATTCACAGTTTTACTAGAGTTCAAAGGTCGGTGATGAGATGTAAAAGGTCCGAAGCCTTGCCTCCTTTCAGTCCCTTTATCCCTCCCATTCGCCACTCTTAATATCCTTCCCAGCATGCTCTAGTCGTGCATCGCTGGGCAAAGGTGGCGGCTGATATTATGGACGTTTCTGCTGCATTTATAGTCTTAGAGTCGAGAATAATAAGACGTCGACAGCAGCGTCCAACAGAAACTCGACACGCAAGGAGGGCCGGACTCGAGGAGAGCGTTTGACGGGCTCATGATCTCAAGTTTTCAAGCTGAGACCTTCAGTCGTTTCAAAGAGGAAACTGGGCGAATTGTGCATTACACCAGTTCAGTTTCGCAAGGTTTAATGAAGCAACTGCAGAATTTCTGCTTCCTCCTGAAACAAAGATGCATGTATATGTTCAGTTTTGTCTGTTTGTGGGGTTTTAAAAGCTTTTGTGTGTTTGTTTCAACAGGGCGATGTGAACCCAAAGGTGCGCTGACGGGCAGTAATGCTGGAATCACCAGTATAGAGTTTGATAGTGCGGTGAGTTAAGGAGTAGTTCACTTCAGAATTAAAATTTCCTGATAATTTAATCTCATCTAAGATGTTCATGTGTTTCTTTCTTCAGTGGAAAAGAAATGAAGGTTTTTGAGGGAAACACTCCAGATGTTTCTCCATATAGTGACTTCAATGGAGTCCAACGGGTCCAGATGTGAGTTTCAGTGCAGCTTCAAAGTCTCGACACGATCCAGCCGAGGAATACGAGTCTGATCGAGACAAACCAGCGGCCATTTTATAACAAAATAAACATTTATATACTTTTTAACCACAAATGCTCATCTTGCACGTCCACGCATTATGTAATCACTTTGGAAAGGTTAGCCGGTAACCTGACGTAGGCGGGAAATGTAGTGTGACATCGTTGTTTTACATTTTATTTATTTATTTTTTTGTAAAGGGCGTTTGACTTAGTCTTTGCACGTTCGCTTTGTAAACACTGGGTCGGTTCTTACGCCTACGTCACGCTTGACCTTACAAAGTGATTACGCAATGTGTGGCGCATCACAGCTAGTGCAAGACGAGCATTTGTGGTTAAAAAGTATTTATATTTATATATTTGTCTAGAAGAGACTCGTATTCCTCGGCTGGATCGTGTCGAGACTTTGAAGCTGCACTGAAACTCACATCTGGACCTTCGACCCGTTGGACCCCATTGAAGTCACTATATGGAGAAAAATGTTTTGCAATAAGACTAAATGTGAATGATATCTACGTTTTTTTATTTATTTTTTTATTGGAATCGAAATTAGGAATCGATAAGCAGAATCTAAATGGGAATCAGAATCGTTAAAACTCAAACGATACCCAACCCTAGTTGAGGTTCAAAGGTCAATGATGTGATTTGTAAAAGGTCTGATATCCAGGTCTCCTTCCAGCCCTGTCCTCCCAGCAGCCCCTCTTAATTTTCCCAGCATGCTCTAGCTGTGCATCGCTGGTTTGAGGTGGCGGCTGATATATATTATGGACGTTCTTGCTGAATTACGAGTCTCTTAGAGAACCAAGTGAGACGTCGACGGCAGCGTCCAACAGAAACACAACATTCAGGAGGGAAGGATTGGGAAGAGGACGTTAAACTGGTGCATGATCTCAAGTTTTCAAACTGAGACCTTTCAAAACAAACAAGAAAACCACCGCCCATTTTATAACAAAATAAACATTTAAATACTTTTTAACCACAAATGCTCGTCTTTCAACGTGATTACGTAATGTGTGGCGGATCACAGCTAGTGCAAGTCGAGCATATCTGACTAAATCCCAGCGAACGCTGAAAGGCTGAAGTGTGTTTTACTGTAGTGACTGATTGCTTTGTGCTTGTCCTTCGCAGGGAACGTATTTACTGGCCGCTTCTAACGACTTCGCCAGCAGAATCTGGACTGTTGACGACTTCAGACTGCGGGTGAGGAACACACACACACACACACACACACTTCAGGTTTGGTGGCATGTTAAGCACATACACTCAAGGACTCTAGCAAACACGCTTTTTGCTGTAAATGTTTATATTTTACTGGGGTTTCAGTCACATTGACAATAAAACCTCTTAGATTCTCTTATTGTTCTTGTTCATTTTGTTCATGCATTTAATTATTGATGGTATTAGTCTTTTTTTTTTTATGCATACAAAATTCTCAAACATTTTATATAGTGGCCAAAAGTGATATCCAGAGCGGATATGTTTTTAATGACCCTACAAGTTCAAATAAACCATCAAAATATGAGGAAACTATTTTATGTTTTAAATATGGGGGAAGAAAAAACACTAAACTTGGTTAAGGTATTTATCTGACAAAATTATTTGGAAAACTACAGGTTTTATAACCATTAGTTATTGACATTTCGTTGGTTCTCTCATTTGTTTGTATGGCAGCCTGGCTAAAAATAATTCCTGCAAAATTTGTCATGTTTTATTGCGTTATAACAAATAAAACCATCGACTCCAAGCACAACTACGCAATATGCTTACAAATTCTTCACCAAATTTAATCATATTGATGTAATATGGTCAATATTTCTATCCCAGACATCATTATATCCATGCAAGTTATGCTTTCTTTTTTCTAAATAAATAAAAAATCCTGCCATGCATGGCTATTGTCCTGAGATTTACTGCAAACTGCTAGTAAACATCAATGTTTAAAGTTCACTAAGCTTTATTTGATGGATCAAAGGTCAATGATGTGATGTAAAAGGTCTGAAGTCCAGATCTCCTTCCAGTCCCTTCATCCCTCTCAGCCAGCCCTAGTCATTTTCCCAGCATGCTCGAGTTGTGCATCACTGGTTTGATGTGGTGGCTGATATTATGGGTGTTTCTGCTGAATGAGAGTCTCGTTAGAGAATCACGTGAGACTCTGACAGCAACATCCCACAGCCACACGACACACACATGAGGGCAGGACTGAAGGAGGCTGGTCAGCTGATCTCACAAATCACACTGAGACCTCAATTCAGTCTCAGTCACTGCTAGAAACAATTGTTTGCATGCCTGTTTGATTGATTGTTATTGTCTTGTCCCAAAGCACACACTCACAGGTCACAGCGGGAAGGTTTTATCTGCTCGGTTTCTCCTCGACAACGCTCGAATCGTCTCCGGCAGTTACGATCGAACGCTCAAGCTCTGGGATTTACGCAGCAAAGTCTGTAAGAGACTCTTAGTTCTTATACTCTTTCTTAATTGCCACTATGCATGAATATTATGCAAAATGGGGCTTGAAAATTTACATTTTTGGTTAACCTTTAGACTAGAGAATGTTGTTTGTCCACTTCTGGGTGACAAACTAAGTAATAATGTAATAATTAATATTCATTCAATTGATAAAATAAAACAAATGTATATTTTAATACTAGTTCATTAGTCTAAACTAAAATGTGAAAAGTGGCTAGTTGTAAAAATGTACATTTTATGGTAGTTGATGGTTTATTGAACGCATCTAAATAAATATTTTCTCTGAAGAACATGGGAATTGTATGGAAGCTTGTTTCCACCAGGGAATGAAAAAATTAAAAAGGTTGAGACGTTTTATCTCAGAATTTTTCTCACAATTGTGGGTCCATATCTCATGATACTGAGAAATAAAGTAGCAATACTCAAATATAGCAATAATCAGAAATAAAGTTGGATTTCTGAGAAAGTCACAATTTTGAGAAATATTCGCTATGCTAAGAAATAAAGATGCGATTCTGAGAAATTAAGTCTACTCAGAATTAAAGTTGCGATTCTGAGAAATAAAGAAATAAATTTCAAATAGGCAGAAATAAATTTGCGATTCTGAGAAATAGTTGCAATACTCAGGAAAAAAGTTGAGATTCTAAGAAATAAAGATGCAATGCTCATAAATAAAGTCCCAATTCTGAGAAATATAGCCGTGATTGTAAGAAATTGTCGCGATTCTGCGGAATAGTCACAATACTCAGAAATAAAGAGTGATTCTGAGAAATAAAGAAATAAATTTACAGTAGAAATAAAGTTGCATTTCTTAGAAATATTTCCGAAACTAAGAAATAAAGTCGCAGTTCTGAGAAATAAAGTCGCGATCGTGAAAAATAGTTGTGATTCTGCGGAATAAAGTCACAATACTCAGAAATAAAGAGTGATTCTGAGAAATAAAGAAATAAATTTACAGTAGAAATAAAGTTGCAATTCTTAGAAATATTTCCGAAACTAAGAAATAAAGTCGCAGTTCTGAGAAATAAAGTCGCGATCGTGAAAAATAGTTGTGATTCTGCGGAATAAAGTCACAATACTCAGAAATAAAGAGTGATTCTGAGAAATAAAGAAATAAATTTACAGTAGAATAGGCAGAAATAAATTAGCGATTCTGAGAAATAGTCGCAATACTCAGGAAAAAAGTCGCGATTCTAAGAAATAAAGACGCGATGTTCAGAAATAGTTGCAATTCTGAGAAATATAGTCGTGATTGTAAGAAATTGCTGCAATTCTGCGGAACAAAGTCGCAATACTCACAAATAAAGCGTGATTCTGAGAAATTAAGAAAGAAATTGTGAATACTTAGAAATAAATGTGCGATTCTAAGAAATGAATTCTTATAAAAGAAAGTTATTTTCATTCCTCGGTGGAAACAAGCTTTCATAGATTTGTGCCTTAACGAATTTACACCAAATTGTATTTGTAAAAATGGCTAGTTGCTTTTAATCGTCTTAAAATGAATGGTCTGACCAATCGAACTCTTCTTCTCAGGCATAAAGACGGTGTTTGCCGGCTCTAGCTGTAATGACATCGTCTGCACGGAGCAGTGTGTGATGAGCGGACACTTCGACAAGAAAGTTCGTTTCTGGGACATCAGGCGAGTCGTGATTTGGATCCCAGCGCTCAGATCTGTGCTTGTAAGTCTCGTTCAGTGGCTCAGTCACTAATGTTGTGTGTGTGTGTTTAGAGCGGAGAGTATCGTGCACGAGTTGGAGTTGCTGGGACGCGTTACGTCTTTGGATCTGAATCACGACCGGACCGACCTCCTGACCTGCTCTCGGGACGACCTGGTGAAAATAATCGACCTGCGCAGTAATGCAGTGCGACAGACCTTCAAGTACGTCACACTTTATGTATAATAGTTTATTTATTTACTGTAAATTACCTCTTTTTTTACTGTCTGGTGTATCAGAATTTCTAATAAAATTGTTTAAAAACCTCATGTTTTTGCAGTGCTCAAGGATTCAAGTGCGGCTCTGACTTCACCAGGGTCACATTCAGGTTCGACCCGCAGAGTGCACGAGTTTCACTTCATATTGTTATTCATATTTTCAAAACAGACTAGATCGTGGGTTCCCTTAATAATTAGTCTTGAGGATATCCTGTATAATAAGGCTGGTTTGGGTCTTTTCAGCCACACATATGTGTTTTTTGTAGGGCCGGGACTTTAACGCGTTAATTAAGATTAATTAATTACACACTTTAACGCGTTAATTAATTAAACAAAAATTTATTTTTAATCGCACTTATTTTTGCACCGCGGAACGTTTCTCACTGGATGAGTTTCGGCGGACCGATTATACTGGCGCACCAACTAGCGTTCATGACGAAGAAGCTGACGAGATCGCTTTGGTTGGCCGGTGGCTGGGAAATGTTGTTACAAAAAACGAACGGATGGACGCGTCGATAAGAGCATGGTTGTGTGCAAGCTATGCAACAAGGAATTCGCTATTGCTATTAATGTAGTGTAGCAATATGCTATTTTGTTGCAATATGCTATTGCTACACTTAATGGCTATTATGGTGTAGTGCTATTAGTGTAGTGTAGCAATATGCTATTTTGTTGCAATATGCTATTGCTACACTTAATGGCAAAAATTGCCCTGGTCTGCTGGACTTGGTTGAACAAAAATAAACAATATTTTGTTGCTTAAGCTTATGTATGCAGTCATTATTCAATGGTATACTAAAAATCCATGTGAAAAAAATTACTTCTCACAGTTCTCAGGTCAAATATTTATGCGATTAATTTCGATTAATTAATTACAAAGCCTCTAATTAATTAGATTAATTTTTTTAATCGAGTCCCGGCCCTAGTTTTTTGACAAATATTTGACCATTAAATAAGCTAAAACCATTAAAGACGTAATATGTTTACTTAAAGTCCCCCTGATATTATATATATATATATATATTTAATAGTTTAACTTCACATTTGCATGTTCTCTGATGTTTGTTAATGATCACATGACATGCAAGTAAATCGAATTTAGTAAGTGTTTTATTTTGATTTGTTTTGATTTTTTAATTATTTATATATTCTGCTGCATGAATGCAAAAAAAATGCAATTTGAAGTTGTTATTATTAGTGGTAACTCTAGGTATACAAAATGTATGACAGAAATATATTAGCTAATTTCTATATGGATATATTAATAATATATTGTTTTTATATTACAATTGCACTGTAAAATGAACTCTCGAGTGCTTGTGTTTTCAGTCCTGACGGGAGTTACGTGGCGGCCGGTTCTGCAGACGGCGTTCTGTACATCTGGAACGTTCTAACAGGAAAACTAGACAAAACTCTTGATAAGGGTCACAGGTGAGCAGGGCGAGACACACACACAGAGACACACACAGACAGAGACACACACTCATACACGGACAGTCTCACACGGACACACTCACACACACACAGACACACACAGAGACACACACAGATGGAGACACACACACACACAGACAGACAGAGAGAGACACACACACACTCATTCAAGCGGACAGTCTCACACAGACACCGTCACACACTCACAAACGGACACAGTCTCACGCGGACACACTCACACACACTTACAAACGGACACAGTCACACACTCACAATGAGGACACAGTCACACACTCACAATGAGGACACAGTCACACACTCACAAACGGACACAGTCTCGCACGGACACAGTCTCGCACGGACACAGTCACACACACTTACAAACAGACACAGTCTCACGCGGACACACTCACACACACTCACAAACGGACACAGTCTCACAGTCACACACTCACAATGAGGACACAGTCACACACACTTACAAACGGACACAGTCTCACACGGACACAGTCACACACTCACAAACGGACACAGTCTCGCGCGGACACAGTCACACACTCACAAACGGACACAGTCTCACAGTCACACACTCACAAACGGACACAGTCTCGCGCGGACACAGTCACACACTCACAAACGGACACAGTCTCACAGTCACAGTCACTCACAAACGGACAGTCTCAGGCAGACACAGTCACTCACAAACGGACACAGTCTCACGCGGACACAGTCACACACTCACAAACGGACAGTCTCAAGCGGACACAGTCACTCACAAACGGACACAGTCTCACGCGGACACAGTCACACACTCACAAACGGACAGTCTCAAGCGGACACAGTCACTCACAAACGGACACAGTCTCACGCGGACACAGTCACACACTCACAAACGGACAGTCTCACGCGGACACAGTCTCTCACGCGGACACAGTCACTCACAAACGGACACAGTCTCACACTCACAAACAGACAGTCTCATGCGGACACAGTCAAGGCCAATTTATACTTCTGCGTCGGGTGCGCGCAGTAGGTACGGCGTAGCATACGCACAGACGCGTACCATACGCCGTACCCTTCGCCGTAGCCTGACACGCACCTCCTCAAAAATGTAACTACACGTCGCGACGACGCGGACCGCAAGATCTGTGATTGGTCGGCTTGGGAGCATCGCGTTTCCTCCTATGTATTTCCGGCGTGATCTTCTGCACCGCCCGCCATTTTTAAATTCTAAGTACAGCGAAACTGTTAAAAAAACAAAAAAAATACCTTTTCCACCTCGATAAGCTCCAACTCCAACATGATCTGCTCTCTTTCAGTCGACATTGCTTGTAGTAACCTAAACTCAAAACAGCCGCGAGGAATCTTCTTCTTCTTGCCGCGAGGAATCTAAACACAGTGGAACATTAAAACCCTCCGCCGCCAACTAGCGTTTCGGCGCTGTAATGCAGAGCAACGCAGAACTAAACGCAGAAGTATAAATGCTCATGACGGCGTCGCCTACGTGCGTAGCGTACGCCGTACACTACGGCGTACACTCGACGCAGAAGTATAAATTGGCCTTCACTCACAAACGGACACAGTCTCACGTGGACACAGTCTCATGCGGACACAGTCTCACGCGGACACAGTCACTCACAAACGGACACAGTCTCACGCGGACACAGTCACACACTCACAAACGGACAGTCTCATGCGGACACAGTCACACACGGACACAGTCTCACGCGGACACAGTCTCACGCGGACACAGTCTCACGCGGACACAGTCTCACGCGGACACAGTCTCACGCGGACACAGTCTCACGCGGACACAGTCTCACGCGGACACAGTCTCACGCGGACACAGTCTCACGCGGACACAGTCTCACGCGGACACAGTCTCACGCGGACACAGTCTCACGCGGACACAGTCTCACGCGGACACAGTCTCACGCGGACACAGTCTCACGCGGACACAGTCTCACGCGGACACAGTCTCACGCGGACACAGTCTCACGCGGACACAGTCTCACGCGGACACAGTCTCACGCGGACACAGTCTCACGCGGACACAGTCTCACGCGGACACAGTCTCACGCGGACACAGTCTCACGCGGACACAGTCTCACGCGGACACAGTCTCACGCGGACACAGTCTCACGCGGACACAGTCTCACGCGGACACAGTCTCACGCGGACACAGTCTCACGCGGACACAGTCTCACGCGGACACAGTCTCACGCGGACACAGTCTCACGCGGACACAGTCTCACGCGGACACAGTCTCACGCGGACACAGTCTCACGCGGACACAGTCTCACGCGGACACAGTCTCACGCGGACACAGTCTCACGCGGACACAGTCTCACGCGGACACAGTCTCACGCGGACACAGTCTCACGCGGACACAGTCTCACGCGGACACAGTCTCACGCGGACACAGTCTCACGCGGACACAGTCTCACGCACTCACAAACGGACACAGTCTCACGCGGACACAGTCTCACGCGGACACAGTCTCACGCGGACACAGTCTCACGCGGACACAGTCACACACACTCACAAACGGACACAGTCTCATGCGGACACAGTCACACACACTCACAAACGGACACAGTCTCACGTGGACACACTCACTCACAAACGGACACAGTCTCACACGGACACAGTCACTCACAAACGGACACAGTCACACTAGGGGTGTGCCGGTTTCAGAATTGGTGATGACGGTTATGACGCGAGTCAAATGTGACGGTTCATAACATAACCGTCGTCGGGGGGGGGGGGGGGGGGTTGAATAACTGTTTGTCTGTTATAGGACAACTTAGTTTGAATAAACAAGCAGACACTGATTAGCTACTGGCGTTTATTTAACATGAACAGTAAGACAACTAGAAGTCAATGTGCTTTCCATTAAATGTGTCACACAGAAAACAAAACCTTAACAAAAAAAACAAACAAACGTTGCAATGAACGTGCTTTGTTTTAAATAAATCACACACAGTAAACAAAACCTTAACGAAAAAACTTTGGAATAAACTTTGCAATTTAGACGCACAAACTGCGTGCCGGTGCGGTGAGACGTACGGCTCGGGCAGATTCGGCTGGAAGTCGGTCATCCTCGGACGCGGCGCCGCGCGCGCTGTTACAAAAAAAGCCGTGCACACAGCCAAGCCAAATGGGGTCTTGCTGGTCTTGTGCACCGAACGCGTCATTTTTGCCGCGCGCACCTTCGCGATCGTGCGGACGCGTCGAGTATAAACAAGGCTTTACTCCGTGTCAGCGCGCGCTCTGATCGGTAAAGGGGCACAGACCTCTCCCGAATCATCTCCAGCAGTAGCAGCCTCCGTTTCCCTCATAAGCTGATATTAGTATTTAAACATTCTCTATGATAAAAAATGTTTGTAAAAAATATTTTAATAGCACGGTTTTGGAGGTTATAGAGTTCTAATGACGGTGTTCAACTATAACCGTCGGTCTCACGGTTATATAAGAACCGTCACACCCCTAAGTCACACACAAACGGACAGTCTCACGCGGACACAGTCACTCACTCACAAACGGACACAGTCTCACAGTCACACACTCACAATGAGGTCACAGTCACACACACTTACAAACGGACACAGTCTCACACGGACACAGTCACACACCCACAAACGGACACAGTCTCGCGCGGACACAGTCACACACTCACACTCACAAACGGACACAGTCTCGCGCGGACACAGTCACACACTCACAAACGGACACAGTCTCACGCGGACACAGTCTCATGCGGACACAGTCACTCACAAACGGACAAAGTCTCACGCGGACACAGTCTCACGCGGACACAGTCACACACTCACAAACGGACACAGTCTCAAGCGGACACACTCACAAACGGACACAGTCTCATGCGGACACAGTCACACACAAACGGACAGTCTCACGCGGACACAGTCACACACTCACAAACGGACACAGTCTCACAGTCACACACTCACAATGAGGACACAGTCACACAGTCACACACACTCACAAACGGACACAGTCTCGCGCGGACACAGTCACACACTCACAAACGGACACAGTCTCACACGGACACACTCACACACAAACGGACAGTCTCACGCGGACACAGTCACACACTCACAATGAGGACACAGTCACACACACTTACAAACGGACACAGTCTCACATGGACACAGTCACACACTCACAAACGGACACAGTCTCGCGCGGACACAGTCACACACTCACAAACGGAAACAGTCTCACAGTCACACACTCACAAACGGACACAGTCTCACAGTCACACACTCATAACCGGACACAGTCTCACGCAGACACAGTCACACACTCACAAACGGACACAGTCTCACGCAGACACAGTCACACACTCACAAACGGACACAGTCTCACGCAGACACAGTCACACACTCACAAACGGACACAGTCTCACGCAGACACAGTCACTCACAAACGGGCACAGTCTCATGCGGACACAGTCACTCACAAACGGACACAGTCTCATGCGGACACAGTCACACACACTCACAAACGGACAGTCTCACGCGGACACAGTCACTCACAAACGGACACAGTCTCACGCCGTCACAGTCACACACTCACAAACGGACAGTCTCACGCGGACACAGTCACTCACAAACGGACACAGTCTCACGCGGACACAGTCACACACTCACAAACGGACAGTCTCATGCGGACACAGTCTCACGCGGACACAGTCACTCACAAACGGACACAGTCTCACGCGGACACAGTCACACACACTCACAAACGAACACAGTCTCACGCGGACACAGTCACTCACAAACGGACAGTCTCACGCGGACACAGTCACACACTCACAAACGGACACAGTCTCATGCGGACACAGTCACTCACAAACGGACAGTCTCACGCGGACACAGTCACTCACAAACGGACAGCCTCACGCGGACACAGTCACTCACAAACGGACAGTCTCACGCGGACACAGTCACTCACAAACGGACAGTCTCACACGGACACAGTCACACACTCACAAACGGACACAGTCTCACGCTCACACACTCACAAACGGACAGGCTCACGCGGACACAGTCACTCACAAACGGACACAGTCTCACGCGGACACAGTCACACACTCACAAACGGACAGTCTCACGCGGACACAGTCACTCACAAACGGACACAGTCACACACTCACAAACGGACAGTCTCATGCGGACACAGTCTCACGCGGACACAGTCACTCACAAACGGACACAGTCTCACGCGGACACAGTCACACACTCACAAACGGACAGTCTCACGCGGACACAGTCACTCACAAACGGACAGTCTCACGCGGACACAGTCACACACTCACAAACGGACACAGTCACTCACAAACGGACAGTCTCACAAACGGACACAGTCACTCACAAACGGACACAGTCTCACGCGGACACAGTCACTCACAAACGGACAGTCTCACAAACGGACACAGTCACTCACAAACGGACAGTCTCACGCGGACACAGTCACTCACAAACGGACAGCCTCACGCGGACACAGTCACTCACAAACGGACACAGTCACTCACAAACGGACAGTCTCACGCGGACACAGTCACACACTCACAAACGGACACAGTCTCACGCGGACACACTCACACACTCACAAACGGACAGTCTCACGCGGACACAGTCACTCACAAACGGACACAGTCTCATGCGGACACAGTCACACACAAACGGACAGTCTCACGCGGACACAGTCACTCACAAACGGACACAGTCTCATGCGGACACAGTCACACACTCACAAACGGACACAGTCTCACGCGGACACAGTCACTCACAAACGGACACAGTCTCACGCGGACACAGTCTCACACTCACAAACGGACACAGTCTCACGCGGACACACTCACGCACTCACAAACGGACACAGTCTCACGCGGACACAGTCACACACTCACAAACGGACAGTCTCACGCGGACACAGTCACACACTCACAAACGGACACAGTCACTCACAAACGTACACAGTCTCACGCGGACAGTCACACACTCACAATGAGGACACAGTCACACTCACAAACGGACACAGTCTCGCGCGGACAGTCACACACTCACAAACGGACACAGTCTCACGTGGACACAGTCAGACACACACACACACACAAACGGACACAGTCTCACGTGGACACAGTCAGACACACACACACACACATAAACGGACACAGTCTCACGCAGACACAGTCACTCACAAACGGACACAGTCTCACGCGGACACAGTCACACACTCACAAACGGACACAGTCTCACCCGGACACACTCACACACTCACAAACGGACACAGTCTCACAGTCACACACACTCACAAACGGACAGTCTCACGCGGACACAGTCACTCACAAACGGACAGTCTCACGCGGACACAGTCACACACTCACAAACGGACACAGTCTCATGCGGACACAGTCACTCACAAACGGACACAGTCTCACGCGGACACAGTCACTCACAAACGGACAGTCTCACGCGGACACAGTCACTCACAAACGGACAGCCTCACGCGGACACAGTCACTCACAAACGGACACAGTCACTCACAAACGGACAGTCTCACGCGGACACATTCACACACTCACAAACGGACACAGTCACACACTCACAAACGGACACAGTCTCACGCTGACACACTCACACACTCACAAACGGACAGTCTCACGCGGACACAGTCACTCACAAACGGACACAGTCTCACGTGGACACAGTCAGACACACACACACAAACGGACACAGTCTCACGTGGACACAGTCAGACACACACACACACACAAACGGACACAGTCTCACGCAGACACAGTCACTCACAAACGGACACAGTCTCACGCGGACACAGTCACACACTCACAAACGGACACAGTCTCACCCGGACACACTCACACACTCACAAACGGACACAGTCTCACAGTCACACACACTCACAAACGGACAGTCTCACGCGGACACAGTCACTCACAAACGGACAGTCTCACGCGGACACAGTCACACACTCACAAACGGACACAGTCTCATGCGGACACAGTCACTCACAAACGGACACAGTCTCACAAACGGACACAGTCATTTACAAACGGACAGTCTCACGCGGACACAGTCACTCACAAACGGACACAGTCACTCACAAACGGACAGTCTCACGCGGACACAGTCACTCACAAACGGACAGTCTCACACGGACACAGTCACACACTCACAAACGGACACAGTCACACACTCGCAAACGGACACAGTCTCACGCTGACACACTCACACACTTACAAACGGACAGTCTCACGCGGACACAGTCACTCACAAACGGACACAGTCTCACGCGGACACAGTCACACACTCACAAACGGACAGTCTCACGCGGACACAGTCACTCACAAACGGACACAGTCTCACGCGGACACAGTCACACACTCACAAATGGACAGTCTCACGCGGACACAGTCACACACTCACAAACGGACAGTCTCACGTGGACACAGTCAGACACACACACACAAACGGACACAGTCTCACGTGGACACAGTCAGACACACACACACAAACGGACACAGTCTCACACGGACACAGTCACTCACAAACGGACAGTCTCACGCGGACACAGTTACACACACTCACAAACAGACACAGTCACACACTCACAAACGGACACAGTCTCACGCGGACAGTCACACACTCACAAACGGACACACTCACGCGGGCAAAGTCTCACAACACACACACACACACACACACACACACGGACACAGTCTCACACGGACTGTAACACACACTCACAAACGAACACAGTCTTACGCGGACACAGTCACACACACTCACAAACGGACACAGTCTCACGCGGACACAGTCACACAATCACAAATGGACAGTTTTACAGTCACACACTCACAATGAGGACACAGTCACACACTCTCAAACGGACACAGTCTCACAGTCACACACTCACAAACGGACACAGTCTCATGCGGACACAGTCACTCACAAACGGACACAGTCTCATGCGGACACAGTCACACACAAACGGACAGTCTCACGCGGACACAGTCACTCACAAACGGACACAGTCTCACGCGGACACAGTCTCTCACACACACGGACACAGTCACACACACTCACAAACGGACACAGTCTCACACGGACACAGTCACACACACTCACAAACGGACACAGTCTCACACGGACACAGTCACACACACTCACAAACGGACACAGTCTCACGCGGACACAGTCACACACTCACAAACGGACAGTCTCACGCGTACACAGTCACACTCACAAATGGACAGTTTTACAGTCACACACTCACAAACGGACACAGTCTCACAGTCACACACTCACAAACTGACACAGTCTCACGCGGACACAGTCACACACTCACAAACGGACACAGTCTCATGCGGACACAGTCACTCACAAACGGACACAGTCTCATGCGGACACAGTCACTCACAAACGGACACAGTCTCACGCGGACACAGTCACTCACAAACGGACACAGTCTCATGCGGACACAGTCACTCACAAACGGACACAGTCTCATGCGGACACAGTCACTCACAAACGGACACAGTCTCACGCGGACACAGTCACTCACAAACGGACACAGTCTCATGCGGACACAGTCACACACTCACAAACGGACACAGTCTCACGCGGACACAGTCTCTCACACACACGGACACAGTCACACACACTCACAAACGGACACAGTCTCACACGGACACAGTCACACACTCACAAACGGACACAGTCTCACGCGGACACAGTCTCTCACACACACGGACACAGTCACACACACTCACAAACGGACACAGTCTCACACGGACACAGTCACACACTCACAAACAGACACAGTCTCACGCGGACACAGTCACACACACACACACACACACACACACTCACACACGGGCATAGTCACACACACACAAACGGACACATTCTCGCGCGGACACACACAACTTACAGCTGTACAAATGGCAAACCTACAAATTGTTGTTTCATTTCCCATTGTGTGTTTCCCTCCACACTTGACGGCTCTCATGAACGTCCTGTCTCTCCGTCCTGTTTGCAGTTCTGCCATAAACGCGGTGTCCTGGTCTCCGTCGGGAGCGTACGTGGCCAGCGTGGAGAAAGGCAGCAAGGCCGTGCTTTGGTCTGACATGTGATCAGCGATTGGTTGAAACGGACTGTGAACACAGAAAGAAAGTGAGCCCACCCTCACGTCCCACTGGCCTCTTGAACTACCTTTCCCACAATGCCATCTGTCTGGCCACCTGCGGGTGTGTGTGTGTGTGTGTTCCCTGCCTGTACGATCGGGCAGCACCGCACACGTAATTATACATGAATATATTTATATCGGCTTTCCTGTACTGTCTCACACACACTAGATGTGGGACAATGAAGATTATGCAAATGACTCGTTGTCCTACACGACTCTTACTGCTTATTTTAACACGGCTTTAAATTAGTGTGTGTGTTTGTGTGCATTTACTGTTGGGAGATTATGCTTTGCCTTATACAGATACAGGTCATTAAGCTGTGTGTGTGTGTGTGTGCGCACGTGTGTGTGTATGTGACAAAACAGTTTTCCTGGAGTGCTGGAAATCCTGCATCTCCCCTTTATAAACTGGAATATCAAACATGCATTGAACAGGAACCCAATTTTCTTTAGGATGAATCTTACAAAGAAATGTCTCACATTTTGCTTAAAGAACATGCAGGATTTCTGTTTATATGATTAATTGCATTGACATTTTTTTACTTTTAAGCACATTTAACCCCCATGCACTTAAAAAAATGCGGTTGTCATGAATGAGAAATGAATTATCATACTGTAATACAGTAAGGATTGTGACGCCCACAAAGGGCTTTTATTTATTATAATCTGCATAAACTGAAGCCAGTGCTTTTATTATATAATTATATTATAATAAATATATATTATAATTGCTATTTTTCCCACATCATCACAGTAATGAGAATTTTTTTTTTTTTTTTTTTTGATTGCAGTAATACATTTTGGGGCAAAAATGTGTTTGAATAAAAAAAAAATGTGCAAGTATAAAATAATAAAAATCTTAATAAAAAAAAAGCAGGCTTGATTTTCTCTATGCAAAATGTAGTAGTTTTGATTCACTTGACCTTTTTTGTGAGATTTCCACAAGCGCCCAACTGTGTCTGTTTTTGTGTGATGAGATATGATTATTTGTCACATTCAAAATTCAAAAAGTTTGTTTTCCGTGCATAAGACATTCAGAAGTATTTCCCACAATTCCCTCCTATAGTTTATTTGAATTACTCTAAATGATTTATTGACACATTTAATTCGACACAACTGAAAATGAGGGCGTGTCACATTTATTTAGTCCAATCACAGCGCTCGCTATCATAAGCCCCTCCCCTCGGGTCCTGGATGACCGTGTGTGGTGAACGTGTGATGTATGCAGTGACTCTGAATGTGTGTTTTATTGAAGAAAACGATGCTCTGTTGTTCTTTATTTTAATTTACGATGCACACAAGCTCATATCCTCCGAGCATGATGTCTGTTTCAAATACTGTAACTCTGCTCAGCTGTTTCTGCAACGGAAAACAAGTGCACTTGTTACGTGCCCCTGACGCCAGCAGTGGAACTGGTGACATTTGCACTTGGTTAAAAACAAACAAATGACTGTAATGCTCCTTCACACTCGATGTCTAACACTATAACTGATGTGTCTGCGATCACATTAGCTCGATTTAAAACACTCACGTCCCCGACGCTCAACGCTGGAGTCTAAGGTGTCCAACAAGTGCACTTGGTTTCAGATAGTGAGTGGAGGGGACAACACACTTCATGGATGACTTGTGGGTGTGGCTAGCATTTAGCCACACCCCCTCAGATAATTTGTGGGTGTGGCTGGCGTTTAGCCCCGCCCATCTGACCTATTTTTTGGGTGGGGCTGAGAGTGGGCACTATTGTATCGCTCAACGGACTGTGGAAGGTAATTGTCGCTAATGTATATGAGGTCTCTATATGTCTGCTTAATGTTTGCACACCATAAAATGTGTGAGACGTTACTTCCATTTGTCTGTCTTTTTCTTGGATTTAAAAACTGGAACGACATGTCGATTAGAGTGAGTCATATTTATCTTTATAGTGTCTGGAAAGCGTATTAAGAAAAAAAAACAAGCTATACAGGTAAAACTGAAAAAATTTGAATATCGTGCAAAAGTTCATTTATTTCAGTAATTCAACTTAAAAGGTGAAACTAATATATTATATAGACTCATTACATGCAAAGTGAGATATTTCAAGCCTTTGTTTGTTATAATTTTGATGATTATTGATTACAGCTTATGAAAACCTTTTCACAATATTCAAATTTTGAGTTTGGGGTTTTCATAAGCTGTAAGCCATAATCATCAATATTATAACAAATAAAGCCTTGAAATATCTCACTTTGCATGTAATGAGTCTATAAATGAGTCTAAAATTTTTCCAGTTTCACCTGTATTTTCTTAATGGGATCACATGACCATTTTCGTGAGATTTGCCCATAAACTGACAGTAGGTGCGTTTCCATTACAGATTTGCGCAAAACTTTAGCGATTTTTTTTTCTAAATATCGATACAAAATTATTGCGAAATAACGCCGTTTCCATTAACCGATGTTATGCGACTAAAACATGATTTTTTCTTTTCGCGATCAGTCATTCCAAACATCATGGCGACGTTGGTAAGTTTACATATATCAGAGCCGCCGCACTAGACATTAATATTAATTGAAGGAGACGTGGCGTGTTATCTATGGAGCTAGAATTGTGTCTTTATTACATGCGAGAAAATAAATGATCTGAGAGAAAAATAAAAGTTATCACACTGATAGGAAAGAAATGGAAGCTTGTTTCCGCCACTGAATAAAAAAAAATAAAATAATAATTGCGACTTTTTATCTCACAATTGCGAGTTTACATCTCGCAATTCTGACTTTATAACACATAATTTCGAGTTTGTATCTCGAAATTCTGACATCTTTTCTCAGAATTGTGAGATATAAACTCGCAATTGCGACTTAGGCCAATTCTAAGGGGGAAAAAAGACTAACTTTTGTCCCATCAGAATTGTTTATTTCTCACAATTCTGACTTTATAACACGCAATTTCGACTTTATATCTCGCAATTCTGACTTTATATCACGCAATTCTGACTTTATAACACGCAATTGCGACTTAATATCAATCAATTCTGACTTTATATCACGCAATTCTGCCTTTATAACACGCAATTGCGATTTTATATCACGTAATTCTGACTTTATAACACACAATTGCGATTTTATATCACGTAATTCTGACTTTATATCTCGCAATTGTGAGAAAAAAAGTCAGAATTGTGAGATGAAAAAGTCGCAATTACCTTTTTTATTTTTCATTCTGTGGCGGAAACAAGCTTCCATACAAAAAAGCATTTCATGAGAGAAAAAATCATTTTTGAGATAAAAAGTTTTCATACCAATAGCAAAAAAATATATATTTGAGACTAAAAAAAGTTTTGAGAGAAAGTATTTTCTCATAGAACATAAAAAAATATAAATTTGACATTTTTAAAATTATTTCTGAGAAAAAAAATCTCTCAAAATACTTTGAAAAAAAAATACTGTGAACGGCACATACGAGGAGTTTCTCTGTTTCTCCTCATTTCTGCTCCGAGGTCGTGATTATGGCATTTCTTTGAGGTTTAGAATCCAGTATTTCTGTAATTCTTTTGTCTTTTTTGAATTGAATAAAGAACTCGGTCTCGTATTTGGTCCAAACACGCCGCGTCATCTAAGTCATGTGACTGTAAATGCGCAAAAACTGTTTCCATTGCAGTTTTGCGAAAATGTCCTATTTCGAATTGCCTGAAAAACCTCCTCATGCGAGCGAAAAACTTTTTTGCGATAAATGGGAGTTTTCGCGAAATTTACGTGTTTCCATTGAGCGCATTTTCAAATTTCAATTTCAATTCGTGCAATTTGAAGGGTAATGAAAAAGCGGCTAGTGTCTATTTTCGTATGATGAGATCAGATTATGTTGCAGATGTGTATGTCAAATCCAAATATAGTTCCTAGCGCGATTTCGGATGCAGTGAAAGTTTCGAGCTTCACTCTGAAACCAGCAGCGCATATTTTTATTTACCGGCAACTCGTCAAAATAAAAGCTCTGCGTTACTGTTTGAAAATTAATAAATCAAGGCATATCAATTAGTATTGTAATTTTACAGTAAAATAAAAAGGTTTAATTTTTTTTTTAATCATTATTATTCATACTGAACTGGTCAAAAACACTACAACCAC
>JARWKJ010000009.1:4115425-4160425 GCA_029959095.1 Rhinichthys osculus | reverse complement strand
AACCTGACCAATACAAGACACCTCAAGGCCAAGAGCGAGGCTCACTATTTTAACGCACTGAAATAAAAAAGAAAATGCTAAGTTGTAGCCAATCAGAATTTGTAGATATTGTGTTGGATGGATGGATGGATGGAAGGATGGAGGGATGGATGGATGGATGGAGGAATGGATGGAGGGAGGGAGGGAGGGATGGATAGAAGGATGGAGGGATGGATGCAGGGATGGATGGATTGATGGATGGATGGATGGATTGATGGATGGATGGATGGATGGATGGATGGATGGATTGATGGATGGATTGATGGATGGATGGATTGATGGATGGATGGATTGATGGATGGATGGATGGATGGATGGATGGATGGATGGATTGATGGATGGATTGATGGATGGATGGATTGATGGATGGATGAATTGATGGATGGATGGATGGATGGATGGATTGATGGATGGATGGATTGATGGATGGATGGATGGATGGATTGATGGATTGATGGATGGATTGATGGATGGATGGATTGATGGATGGATGGATGGATTGATGGATGGATTGATGGATGGATTGATGGAGGGAGAGATGGATGGATGGATGGATGGATTGATGGATTGATGGATGGATGGATTGATGGATTGATGGATTGATGGATGGATGGATTGATGGATTGATGGATTGATGGATGGATGGATGGATCGATGGATTGATGGATGGATTGATGGATTGATGGATGGATGGATTGATGGAGGGAGAGATGGATGGATGGATGGATGGATTGATGGATGGATGGATAGACAGATGGAGGGATGGATGGATGTATGGAGGGTAGACAGATAGATGGACAGAGACGGATAGAACAATGGATAGAAACAATACAAGACACCTCAAGGCCAAGTGCGAGGCTCAATATTTTAACGCACTGAAAAGGGAAAATAGTAGCCAATCAGAAGCCTTGTAGATATTGTGTTGTTTAGTGGTTGAGGCAATTATAATTTTTAATAGATTGTTGTCTTGTCTGAGACCCAGATCATTATCATGTGGTCTTAAGGGTCCTGAGAGCAAAACCACAAGATCAAGACTCCAACTCTTTGCTCTATAAACGCATCTCTCTCTCTCTCTCTCTCTCTCTCTCTCTCTCTCTCTCTCTCTCTCTCTCTCTCTCTCTCTCTCTCTCTCTCTTTCTCTCTCTCTCTGCAGGAGTTCGGTCCGGTTGGCCATCAGAAAGATCCAGTATGCTCCAGATAAAGGTGGCGCGGTCCCGTCGGCCGAGACCACCTGTGAATTTGTGATGTCTGATAAACCGCTGCACATGCGTGTCAGTCTGGAGAAAGAGGTGAGAAAGAGGTCCAACCATAAACATATACAGTCAAGAGGAGCAACCATGAACATATACAGTCAATAAGTGCAACCATAAACATATACAGTCAAGAAGTGCAACCATAAACATATACAGTCAAGTGCAATCATAAACATATACAGTCAAGAAGTGCAACCATAAACAGTCAAGAAGTGCAATCATAAACATATACAGTCAAGAGGAGCAACCATGAACATATACAGTCAATAAGTGCAACCATAAACATACACAGTCAAGAAGTGCAACCATAAACATATACAGTCAAGTGCAACCATAAACATATACAGTCAAGTGCAACCATAAACATATACAGTCAAGAGGTGAAACCATAAACATATACAGTCAAGAAGTGCAACCATAAACATATACTGTCAAGAAGTGCAACCATAAACATATACAGTCAAGAGGTGCAACCATAAACATATACAGTCAAGAAGTGCAACCATAAACATATACAGTCAAGAGGTGCAACTATAAACATATATAGTCAAGAGGTGCAACCATAAACATATACTGTCAAGAAGTGCAACCATAAACATTTACAGTCAAGAGGTGCAACCATAAACATATACAGTCAAGAAGGGCAATCATAAACATATACAGTCAAGAGGTGCAATCATAAACATATACAGTCAAGAGGAGCATGAACATATACAGTCAATAAGTGCAACCATAAAAATACACAGTCAAGAAGTGCAACCATAAACATACACAGTCAAGAAGTGCAACCATAAACATATACAGTCAAGAGGTGCAACCATAAACATATACAGTCAAGAAGTGCAACCATAAACATATACAGTCAAGAAGTGCAACCATAAACATACACAGTCAAGAGGTGCAACTATAAACATATACAGTCAAGAGGTGCAACCAAAAACATATACAGTGAAACCAAAAATTATTCAGACACCAGATATAATTTGTGCTATTTTTTTTTTTTACTAGTGTGTGCAGGACACAGTGTGGAGAGCAAAATAAATAATAAAAGTAAACTGTGACATATACCGAAAGATTCTTCATACAGTGACTACCAGTAACATTTTTAAACATTTGGGACCAAAAATTATTCCGACACTTTGACCTGATCATGTTTTCTGAAGTGTGTTTTCTGTAATTGCTAATGCTCTTTTTACACTCAGACTGAACAACATGAAGCATTGCTTGGTGATTGGTTGAGCTAAACTGGTATTATCTATAATTGTGTAGTTAAATTTAACAGCTGACAGATATTCAGCATAATTCATCTGTGAAAGTCTAACAGAAGGACGGACAAAACCAGTCAAATATCAACTGATTTAATAACTCTGAGTTCTGCTCATATTTTACTAGCATTTTCTAAACTATAGCGAATAAACTGTGATAATGTGAGAAATGTCGAAGGTCTGAATAAATTCTGGTTTGACTGTATTCCATATCCAAACATCCAAAATCCATTTGAATCTGCGATTGTACGTTACAGACTTACTACCACGGAGAGATGATCAACATCAGCGTGGACATCGACAACAGTTCCAGCAGAAATGTGAAGGACGTGTCAGTCTCAGGTACATAAACACAGTGCTCACTTTAAACTGGGGTAAAAGTGTGTGTTCAGTGTGTTACAGTGTGTGTTTTCTGTTTCTCCGTATCACAGTGGAGCAGGTCACTAGTGTGGTGCTTTACTCCAATGACAAATACATCAGTCCGGTGGCCTATGATGAGACCATGTGAGTACAAACACACCGTTCTTACAGTCAGTGATGTCACAGTAATGTCACATGCTCTTATGACATAATAGAACGAATGAGTTCTCTGCGTTCTGAGGTGATTCAGTCACTCCGCGACTTCATAGTTTAAGCATAAAACACGCAAAATGCGGTACAGTGGATCATTGAGTTGTTTGCTTTCATCCATATCCTCAGTATTGAATGAAATGTACTGTACGTGTAAAGTCACGATTGACGTTTTTCTTGGCTTTGCACGTCATTTTGGATGATGGAGATTTTATATTATTGTTATATTATTTATTTTTGCAATAATTAACTTTGTAAATCATAATTATCATGTCACAAAAGATTTCTATTTCAAATAAATGCTGTTCTTTTGAATTTTCTAGTCATCAAATAATCCTGAAATTTTAAATGTATCAGTTTTCAGGGACTGTATACGAACTGTTTTCAACATTGATAATAATCAGAAATGTTTCTTGAGCAGCAAATCAGCATATTAGAATGATGAAATTTGAAAAGGGTCCGTTTGGTTCATTGAGCTTATCGCAGTGCATTCTGGGTATACTTCTCCATGAAGAATTCATTGCTACTCTTAATATAGGATTAGAAACATTTTGGAATCTAGATAAGCAGCTCACTAGTTCCATATGTAACATTTGGATCACCGTTACCGTGGATCACCTTTATGATGTCACTGTCAGATTGGAGTCTTTATGATGTCACTGTCAGAATATATAATCTTTATGATGTCACTGTCAGATTGGAGTCTTTATGATGTCACTGTCAAAAAAGGAATATTTATGATGTCACTGTCAAATTGGAGTCTTTTATGATGTCACTGTCAGAATGGAATCTTTATGATGTCACTGTCAGATTGAAGTCTTTATGATGTCACTGTCAGAATGGAATCTTTATGATGTCACTTTCAGATTGAAGTCTTTATGATGTCACTGTCAGATTGGAATCTTCATGATGTCACAGTCAGATTGGAATCTTCATGATGTCACTGTCAAAAAAGGAATCTTTATGATGTCACTGTCAGATTGGAGTCTTTTATGATGTCACTGTCAGAATGGAATCTTTATGATGTCACTTTCAGATTGAAGTCTTTATGATGTCACTGTCAGATTGGAATCTTCATGATGTCACAGTCAGATTGGAATCTTCATGATGTCACTGTCAAAAAAGGAATCTTTATGATGTCACTGTCAGATTGGAGTCTTTTATGATGTCACTGTCAGAATGGAGTCTTTATGATGTCACTGTCAGATTGGAATCTTCATGATGTCACAGTCAGATTGGAATCTTCATGATGTCACTGTCAAAAAAGGCATCTTTATGATGTCACTGTCAGATTGGAGTCTTTTATGATGTCACTGTCAGAATGGAGTCTTTATGATGTCGCAGTCAGATTGGAATCTTCATGATGTCACTGTCAAAAAAGGAATCTTTATGATGTCACTGTCAGATTGGAGTCTTTTATGATGTCACTGTCAGAATGGAGTCTTTATGATGTCACTGTCAGAATGGAATCTTTATGATGTCACTGTCAAAAAAGGAATCTTTATGATGTCACTGTCAGAATGGAATCTTTATGATGTCACTGTCAGAATGGAATCTTTATGATGTCACTGTCAGAATGGAATCTTTATGATGTCACTGTCAGATTGAAATCTTTATGATGTCACTGTGAGAGTGTTACATTAACGTCTCATTATTTTGTAACATTTGTCTTGTGTTTGGGATGTAACAGTAAGTGTGGTATGCCTCTGTTCTGTAGATGTACTGTCACTGTAATGTTACATGTTGTGTTACAGGGACACTGTGCCCGCTGGTACCAGTCTGAAGAAGGTGTACAGTCTCTGTCCTCTACTGGGCAGTAACCGTGAGAGACATGGACTCGCTCTGGATGGAAAACTGAAGCACGAGGACACTAACCTGGCCTCCTCTAGCATGTGAGTGCGGATCATTGGCCATCTATACATGTATAATCTGAACGGTTCAGCCCTGATGTTTCTTTATCTCACTGTTCTCCTCAGCGTGAAGGATGAGGTTTTGAAGGAGATTCTGGGCATGTTGGTGGCCTATAGGGTGGTGGTGAAGTGTAACGCAGCGGGGTGAGTGAACACCAGTTTAGGTTCAGTGTCGGTTCATATCTGTGTGTTGAGGAAAGCCTTTGCTAATGGCTTTATTTCTGCGTATTTTACTTACAGCGTCATTGGATCCAGGTGAGTTTTGATTGGTGTAGAATTTTCTCAACTTTCAGAGTGTGTAAGTGTGTAAGGTGCAATCGTGTGTGTTTCAGTGAGGTTGCTGTGGAGGTTCCCTTCAAACTCATGCATCCCAAACCTGATCCAGGTGAGCTGATCACACTAAAAAAATAAATAAATAAAATAAAAAAATAATCATAAAATCATATATATATATCATGCAAAAATGTTGTAATAACCTATGCCATGCCATTTTAAATGCAGAAATTGTACCTGTTTCTTACCCATTTAGTTTATGCATGACTGACAAACATACATCACAAGTTTATGTTAAAACAGTGTAATTTAAATGCATGGACATTTTTGTGTGCATTTCAAAAGCATAAATATTAAATTAAGGCCTGAATATTTTTGTGTGATTTTACAGCCATTCATTTTCATCACAGTAAATGATTACAAAATATCCATCGGTTCCTGAAAAAAACTCAATTTGTTAATCGCAAATGCACATACGGTGGTACTACAGTACATGGAGCAAATTACAC
Source organism: Rhinichthys osculus (assembly GCA_029959095.1). NCBI lineage: Eukaryota > Metazoa > Chordata > Actinopteri > Cypriniformes > Leuciscidae > Rhinichthys > Rhinichthys osculus. The sequence goes on along the minus strand of JARWKJ010000009.1, from coordinate 4,154,606 downwards.
TTGCAGGAACTACATCAGTAATGAATATTAGAATAGAAGTAACTGCTATATGGCCATAACATTTACAGAAGAAAGTATATACAATTGCTCTCATATTAACTTCCATGCATTACTGTAAACATGAGATTTGTTTGTACAAACTGAGGAATGAGTACATTATGTGTCAACTATCTTAATAAATAGCATGATGATAAGTGATCATAACCATAAACCAAACTACACACAACTCACGACTGTAATATAAAACTTTCTAGCACACATATGGTCACTGGGGTTTGAAACAGAGCTCATATAATTCTGAATTTGATTGGGATTAGAAGACAATTAATATTCAGTACTGTTATCAATTGAACTGCATCAGATCAGAGTGAATGTGGAACTGAATTGAGCTGTATGATGATGACACTAAAAAGCACGTGAATTAAACAGGAAATTTTGAAGTGAAAATAGTATTATCTTTTAAAGCATGCTCCAATAATCTTTGTTTACAATGTTCATTAATCAAAAATATTTTTTAGAGCTGCTTTGAACTCATTTCATAATTGAACTGAATTGAAACAACACTGAACATGAACTGGTTTCATAACTGATGAATTTTAGGGGCTGTTTACACCTGGCCACTTCATGCGTTTTCTGTGATCGGATAGCTATCCGATCGTGAAAAGACCAGGTGTAAATGCCCTCCGAAACGCATTCGAGGCGGATTTAAATCCGATCGCTCAAACCACATCAGGAGGTGGTCTGGGCCGCATTCCAGACGAAACTGGACAAGTGTAAATGCATCTGGTTGTTGAAACCACATATGTAAATTTTACTCCTCCCAAAAATGCTAAAAAATAAACGTGTGAGAGCGTGTTATATAGGCTATATGTCATGTTATAGTCAGATATGACGACGCTACTGCAACACGCATTACCGCAGATGAGCAGCCAACGTGCAGACTATCGCAAATCAAAGTGAAAGTAAGTCGCAGACGCTTAACATACAATCATGTTCATTAAAAGTAAAGAAACGAAATGATCTTACCAGGGCTGTTGCCGCTCTCTCTTATTGCCGTCTCTGATTTTGAATTAGCTGATGATCAATAAAATGCAGCTCATATCTGTTGCTTTCGGTGACGTGCACTCCATTAAATCTGCATATAGCGCGGGAATTGAAGATCGGATTTATATCCGTTTTGCAAAAACACATTTATGTGACCAGGTGTAAATGGAATCGTTTTGATAAATCAGATAGCTATCCGATCTGAGAAAACGCATGAAGTGGCCAGGTGTAAACAGCCCCTTACATGTTGCATAAAGCGGTGTATAGCCTATGACTTGTCTTGATAATAACTGAGTGTTGTCTGCTTTGTTTTCTCGCTGTTCTCGTCCTCCTAAAGAGAGGTAAGAATGTCACTGTGTTTCCCAATGCAATAGTCCATTATCAGGGTGTATATTGAGAGGGGTTCGTGATACCGCTCATGCTAAATGTGCTGTAATATAAAACCCTTTATACAGAGATCTCGTGTCTCTGATTCCACGTGTTCGTTGCACAATGTGTGGTGTACACTTCCCAACAACACACACACTCTTGAGATGATAAACGATCCGCGTTGGCTCTGGGAAGGGAAAGTTATATTGCGGATATCAGTGTCCGATCTCGTCTCTTGTGTAGAGCCCCAGTTTAGCGCCGTTCTTTGAGTAAATCTGTTGTTATACCGTTCAATAGAAACACTTCTATGACATCAAAACAAGGGTGTGTGTGTCGTTGACATAAAACACATTTGTTCCTGTTTTCTGATTTAGTGCTCCAATTCATCTCTACATCAGCCTTTTACGTTGATTGAGTTTCTTGTGTCTCTTTGTGTGATTTTAACGCTTGTGTGTGTGTGTGTGTGTGTGTGTGTGTGTGTGTGTGTGTGTGTTCAGTGAAGACACAACTGACCTGGTGTTCGAGGAGTTTAAACGCTCTTATCTGAAAGGAATCATCGGCGATGATGACGAATCTCCGGCTGAGCCTTGAGATCTTTCTCCGCGGATGACACGTATATAAGTGTTTTATGCTGGCAGAATCGTGCATATAAAGCATTAGTGGATGCATGTTGAGAATTTGTAGGGTTTTAATGCGAGAACTTATAAGCCAAGAAAAACAAACTGGCCGAATAATCATAAATGACTGCATATATTCACTGCTAATAATTATATACACTCTTAAAATGAAATGGTTCTATATGGAATTATTCATGTATATAAACTTCCCATCATTGGATAATTTTATGAATGTACTTTTAATTAAACAGCTCATAAAAATACTTTATAAATAGAAAAAAAAACATGTTAACCTGGAAGTATTATACAATAATTTAAGAAATTTCTTCTTATATGAACGTTTTTGGCATAAAGAATTGAGAACCATTTTTAAGAGTATATCTTTTAGTTAAATTAATTACACTTTTAGTGTATCTTTTAGTTAAATTAATCACAGTTGCTTAAGATTTGCATTTTGATGCATACGATGTTTTTGAACCATAAAATCAAGCAGTTCATCTAAAATAAACCTTGTTTCAAGTCGGTTTAAAAGCTTCTTCCTAGAATACTAAAATTAGCTTTCCGTAAGGATAAACGGATATACAGTACATCATTTGTTTTATTTGTCACAAATCGATGTATTACATAGCAAATTATTTTGCAGTGAACATTTTAAAGAGGTAAATTCTGTTGTTATTTGCTCTGTAAATGCTTTGAGCTAAAATAAAACTATTTGTGAAGGTAAACAGCTACATGATCTCTATACCCCAAAAGAGCAAAAGACATTTTTATTGTATCCATCATTACAGAACTGTTACTGAAGCCCTGTAACGTATATCATGTGGTAAAGACTTACATTAACATACAATTGTACTATTGTGTTGAACTGCTAGACTTTAATGCATTGCCCACATTCTTGAATCGATGAATAAAACTGATCAATCAAATTAAAATGTGCTGTTTTACACAATCGTTGCGTGTCCCAATGCTTATTTGAATGTTGTTTTTAGCTTAGCATCATGCTAAAGTCAGGTCTGAGGACCACTGACTAGTGTTTCAAATCAGTCACTTAATGATTGATTTATGTAGACAGTTGAAGCAAGGCTGGTCACTACATTTTGTACCTTTTTTTTCTCAATGCTATTTCTGATGAATGTGCGAGATTTCATATTCATTAAATGCTAGGTAGGCCTAAATAAGTAGAAGAATGGCAAAGTACTGTTTGCGCTACAAACCAGTGTGTTTCAGATTATATAAATTGAACTAATACAATAAGAAAATACCAGTTTGGAAAATATAGCAGCATAACTGACTGAAACAATGAAAAGCAGTTATCTAATCATAATTCTAATCATAATGGGTCTTTTGAATGAGTTTTTGTGATTAACACAAGTTTAAACATTGTCACACCAAACAGGAAAACTCCTCTGCTCACAAGTCTTTTAAACTCAAGGTTTAAACTTTTAAACTATTCCAACTTGTAGATTTTAAATCAAGATTGAATGATTTGTCTGAATCTTAGTGGTCCGAAAATCCTAGTTTTTGTTGAGGAAACCAAGGCGAGGCTAACTTGGCCTGCAAATATACATCAGGCCAAGTTGTATTTGAAAATTGCTAAATTAGATATTTTAATAAAAATATTCTTAAACAGGTCATGGATAGAAGTAAAAAAAACAACAACAAAAACACAAAAAGTCAGATTATAGATTAGTTTCAAATTTATTGGAAATATAAGGGTAATCAATACACAGAACATGAGCATGAACACCATTGTTGTTTTTTTCATGTTGTGTCATAATGTTGCAAGGTGGTTGCTAAAATTCACAGCGCCCCGGACAACATTTTTAGGGATGGGCCCCCTCTCCCCCGCCCCAATGTGTAAAGGCAACACCGTAAGAGGTTCCCGTGTGTCTGAATAATCCAAACTCAAAAGATATAAGCCCTACGTAAACAGTCTCTCTCTCTAACAGGTGTTTAACATTTTTATTGTGCAAGACAACGCCTCTCTTCTCTCCGATTACCTATCCCAGCTTTCCTGTTCTCATTCCCATTTTTGCTCTTATCCTCAGTGTGTGTCCTTTGAATAGCTGATGATATAACAGCTGATTGGTGCGTTCCTGCTCATTTTACATTCTTTACAAACACCTGTGTCAGGGGAGCAACCTCCCGACTGATCTACACGGAAGGTACAATACAGTTAATCAAGTTACAAGACATGCACTGTAAATAAACACCGATCACATCCACCTGGACTAATTCATTCCATTCATGAGAAAGAGACGGCTCTTCTTTCAGCCAAAGGTTCACTTCTACAAACAAACTACATTGAGTGGTCTTAAAATAGAATCTATGTGTAATGTAGAATATTATAGAAATACTTAGGGTTAGGTGGAAGACTGGATCATTTTAGAGGCTTGTTAGAGGACAACATAATTTGGTTAAGAGTTCAGGGTGTGGGTCTAGAAGGTAGGGTGCAGGTTTAGGGGTTTAGTTAGAAGTTTGGGGGAAATTTGAGAATGTTGGGTGTAGGTCAATTCCACATAACTTCATTTTTTTCAATTACGCATGAAGTTTAGTTACTCAATTTAAAAGCAACGGGTTTCCTCACTTTTTTAAAGTTAAGTCAACTAATCACTTTTTATAGTGTAAAAGTTTGAGTGAAAGTTAGAATGTTGGGTGTGGGTTTAGAATGTTGGGTGTAGGTTTAGAATGTTGGGTGTAGGTTTAGAATGTTGGGTGTAGGTTTAGAATGTTGGGTGTAAGTCTAGGTCTATAAATGTTTGGGTTTAGAATGATGGGTGTACAAAAAAAAAACGGGCCAAGCCAAAAAATGGCAAAATATTTAGTGGTCTTTTAATGGTCTTATCCATTTTAATTCCAAATCACTGAGTGATTGCGGTTAAACATGAGGTTGATGGACTTGTTCACAAGCCACTTCTTGGTTGCCTTTGCAATTTGAGCAGGAGCATTGTCTTGTTGAAACATAACATCTGATCATTCTTCCTTAGATAACAACTTTTTGTGAATTTGTGGGAAGCAAGGCATATTCTTCTGTACTCCAAAGCATTAAATTACTTTTCACAGCTAAAATGTCACTCTTTCTGTATGCTTCACTGTGATGGAAATGCATTATATTTCTCAGTATCTCTCCGGAGCATCACTAGGCAACTTGTATCATTGTGATTCATGATTCCACACACAATTTCCCATATTTTTTGATGACAGCATTGGCTTTTTAAGTAGTGCATTTGCTTAAATTTGGCTTATTTCCTAACCAAATTTGTGGTTAAGACAATTAAAAGCTTAGTGTTTAACCATTTTGGGCTTGGTCAGTTTTAGTTAGAGTGAAAGTTTAGAATGTTGGGTGTAGGTCTAGGGAGTAGATAAATGTTTAGGTTTAGAATTTTGGGTGTAGGTTAAGGAGTGTAGTTAGAAGTTTGGGTTTAGAATGTTGGGTGTAGTTAGAAGTTTGGGTTTAGAATGTTGGGTGTAGTTAGAAGTTTGGCTTTAGAATGTTGGGTGTAGGTTTAGGAGCGTAGTTAGAAGTTTGGGTTTAGAATATTGGGTGTAGGTTTAGAAGCGTAGTTAGAAGTTTGGGTTTAGAATGTTGAGTGTAGTTAGAAGTTTGGGTTTAGAATGTTGGGTGTAGGTTTAGGAGCGTAGTTAGAAGTTTGGATTTAGAATTTTGGGTGTAGGTTTAGGAGTGTAGATAGAAGTTTGGGTTTAGAATGTTGAGTGTAGTTAGAAGTTTGGATTTAGAATTTTGGGTGTAGGTTTAGGCGTGCAGTTAGAAGTTTGCAGGGAACTTTAGGATTCTGGCTGTAGGTTAATAGGTCTAGTGAAGTAAAAAATTTGGGTGACAATTAAGAATGTTGGGTATAGGTTAACTGATTAGGGTGCAGGTCTAGGGAGTAGATACATTTTTCAGTTTAGATTGTTGGGTGTAGGTTTTACAGTTCGGGTTACAGTTTTGAGGGTGTAGACTAAGAGTTTAGGGAGTAACTTTGCATGAAGGCAGCCCTCCAGCAGCAGGGTTATCTACCCCTGGTCTAAGCTGTAGATAAAAATTTGGGTGCTGGTTTAGAATGTAGGGGTTGTTAAAGAGTTTAAGGAGTAGGTTAAGAGCGTAGGGTACAGATGTGGGGCTTTATGGAGTTCCCCATTTGATATCTGTCTCGGGGAACTCTTTCTGGGTGATAAAATCTCTTCCAAACATGTCATCACATCTGTCTGGGTACAACAGAAACCCGGTAAATGTGCTGCTGGACTCAGTGCTGGTGTACATGCCGTTAGTGGTGCTGTCTTTCACCTGCACCCACACCCAGTCACCCTGACTCAGACTCAGCACCACCTGCTGAGAGGCGGTGTTCATTTCAACTGGCGTAGTTGTCCTCACCACGGCCTCAAAGTTGAGGAAGAGTCCGACCTTCAGCATACGGGTGGACACTTGCAGATTGTAGCTAAACACATAGGTTCCGTTAACAGGGGCGGTGTAGACGCCATTTTCAGGGTTGTAGTGCTGGTTTATGTTGTAGATGGAGCGTTTGAAAGGCACTGGGCGGTTCGGTAGAGGATTGGGGGTGAGTAAAGCGGCAGAGAAAGCAGATTGCACGGCAGGTGAGCAAGGTCCAGGCACACCCATCATTCCCATATCTCCCTGATTACCTTTAGGTCCTGTGGTTCCATTCGGACCCTGTGGCCCTGTCAAACCCAATTCTCCTTTATCACCCTTATCACCCTTTTGACCCTGGGCTCCTGGAGCACCATCGCTACAATTGCACAAGCCCTGTAGGCCTTGGTCACCCTTTTGCCCTGATACACCTGGAACGCCAGGCACGCCTGACACACCTGTATCACCCTTCAGTCCTTTGGGACCGGGGTCTCCAGCCAGCCCAGGTAACCCACGTGTACCTGCAGGGCCGGGAAGACCCGGTGCACCATCTGCCCCTGGTATGGGCTCACAGGTTGCCGGGCATTGACCATCGTCTCCCTTTGGACCCTGATCTCCCGTGGGACCATCCAGACCACGGTCACCCTTGTCACCTGAGAAGCACGTATGCAAACATGGTCACCAGGGCCCGTGAAAGACATTGTGTGAATGTTAATACATTAGTTTCACTGACCTTTCATCCCCCTGTCTCCTTTCAGTCCTGAAAACCCAGTGGGACCAGTGTCACCTTTATCTCCAATATCACCTTTTTCACCTGCGACGATTGACACAATTAATTTAAATTAACACCAGTGTTGGATAATAACAAGCTATCCAATGGTCTCAATGATCTTCTTCAGCTTATGATGCTTTTGGGAAATGCATCCAAGATTAATCCACCTTCTTTTTAACATAAAACCGGATGCAGCCATTCTTAACTTGAATATGAAAGGCTTACAGTGTCATCCAGTAATGTTAGCTGTACAAAAAGTCTGTTTTGCTGTTTGCAAACTGGTGTATTTATAATCTCTAACCCTTCCCAACATTTAAACCTAAACCTTTATCTACCCCTTAGACCTGCACCCTGTTCTATTGGCCTACAGCCAGAATTCCAAACTTTCATGAAAACTTCTAACTACACTTCTAAACCTACACCCAACGTTCTAAACCTAAACTTCTAACTATACTCAACATTCTAAACGCAAACTTCAAACTACACTCCTAAACCTACGCCCAACATTCTTTATCAACTCCCAAGACCTACATCCAACATTCTAAACTTTCACTTGAACTACTTTAACACAGTTTAACTACTTTAAATTATGAAGTGAATTAGCTTCCCCAACACTAACTACACTCAACATTCTAAACCCAAACTTCTAACTACGCTTCTAAACCTACACCCAACATTCTAAACCCAAACTTCTAACTACACTCAACATTCTCAACCCAAACCTCTAACTACGCTTCTAAACCTACACCCAATATTCTAAACCCAAACTTCTAACTACGCTCCTAAACCTACACCCAACATTCTAAACTCAAACTTCTAACTACACTCAACATTCTAAGCCCAAACATCTTACTACACTCAACATTCTTAACCCAAACTTCTAACTACACTCAACATTCTAAGCCCAAACATCTTACTACACTCAACATTCTTAACCCAAACTTCTAACTACACTCAACATTCTAAGCCCAAACTTCTAACTACACTCAAAATTCTAAACCCAAACTTCTAACTACACTCAACATTCTAAGCCCAAACTTCTAACTACACTCAAAATTCTAAACCCAAACTTCTAACTACGCTTCTAAACCTACACCCAACATTCTAAACCCAAACTTCTAACTACACTCAACATTCTAAACCCAAACCTCTAACTACGCTCCTAAACCTACACCCAACATTCTAAACCCAAACTTCTAACTACACTCAACATTCTAAACCCAAACTTCTAACTACACTCAACATTCTAAGCCCAAACTTCTAACTACACTCAAAATTCTAAACCCAAACTTCTAACTACGCTTCTAAACCTACACCCAACATTCTAAACCCAAACTTCTAACTACGCTCCTAAACCTACACCCAACATTCTAAACCCAAACTTCTAACTACACTCAACATTCTAAGCCCAAACATCTTACTACACTCAACATTCTTAACCCAAACTTCTAATTACACTCCTAAACCTACACCCAACATTCTAAACCTAAACATTTATCTACTCCCTAGACCTACACCCAACATTCTAAATTTTCTAAAAAATTTAATTACACACTAGACCTACACTCATGGGCAAAAAAATGGACCAACCCCAAACACAAAGCTTTTAATGATCAAAAATGCACTTTGTTATTATTTTGCATAAAGCAGCAAATTAATTCTGAAGTCTCGTACATTCACAGGAAACAAACTTTTTGGAATTAACTGCAAGTTTAAGTGTGTAGCTTCACCACAGTTTAACTACTTTAAATGATGAAGTGAATTAGCTTCCCCAACACTGATGCACACACATTCATACTGTACTGAAGTCAAATGCATAGTACGAGTCTCACCCTTTAAGCCAGGGCGTCCTGTGAATCCTGGACGGCCGGGAAGCCCATTGAGCCCTCTTGGACCTGGACTACCAGGAGCTCCTGTGAGTAGCAGATGCGGTTAGTAAAACCTTTGACAAAATTAAACCAACAGAGAAAATACAATGGAGTTTAACTCAGTGTTTGTACCATTCAATCCGCGGTCGCCTCTGTCTCCTTTCTGGCCTCTGTTTCCGGAGCAAGCGGAGCAAATGCAGTACCAGGGTACTTGGTCCGCAGTGGGGGGAACCGGAGCATCCAGAATCATCTGACAATAAGATAAATCAGGCTCCGGTGCTCCCGGTGAGAATGGTGACACCATTGAAGCATTGTCAGTAGGCTGTAATCCTAACGGCGTAGCACGGAAGTCAGGAATAAAAGCACACTGTCCGAAAGACAGACAAACCAACACCCCAACAATACTCCTTGTGTCCTGTAGACAAAAATATAGAGTTAAATCTAGTTTTAAAAGTCTTAAAAGAGTCAAGAATGTTTCATCTCAGTGGTTGGAACACTCTTAAAGATAAAGGTTCTTTACTGGCATTGATGGTTCCATGAAGAACCTTTCCATTCCAAAAAAGATTTTTTTAAATCTTCTTTTGGAACCTTTTTTCACTGTAAAAAGTGATCAGTTGACTCAACTTAAAAAAATTGAGTAAATCCGTTGCCTTAAAATGATTAAGTAAATAAACGTCATGCTTAATCAAAAAAATTAAGTAATGTGGAATTGTCAAGTTCACATAACTTAATGTTTTTCAATTAAGAATTAAGTTTATTTACCTAATAATTTTAAGGCAACGGGTTTAGGCTACAAATTTTAACTACACAATAGACAAATTTTGACTCATGGGCAAAAAATGGACCAACCCCAAAATGGTTAAACACTAAGCTTTTAATTATCAAAAATGCACTTTATAAGTGAACTGAACACTTTTAGTGAAGTGTGTTCTGTTTGGTTCAGCAAACCAGCAAAGCAAAGTCAAAGGAATAATATAGAAAAAGACACTATCTAGCATTGTGAGTAACTATTTCACTCTCATCAATAAACAGCACCAGACGGATGGATGGACAGACAGACAGACAGACAGACAGAAAGCGAGACAGATTGATCACCCACCATGTTCCAGTGATTCAGCATCATGCTCTTCCTCGGTGTTTGAAAAAATCTCTGATGTCCAATCGACTTATTTATCTTATATACCCGCACCTGTGCGAGTGTGTGTGTGTGTGTGTGTTTGGCCACTGGGAGTTGGATTTTTTTCTCTTTCTCCATTCTCTGCGACCTCATTAGGCCCAGAATATCATGAGTAATAATAATACACTAGAGAGAAAATAGGAGAAAGCCATTGTGTGCGTGACACAGCAGTGTGATAGCAGGCGCGGCTCCGTCAGGACTGTAACGGGAGAGAGTCGATGCCTCTCTGGAGATGCTTAATATTACAGGGAAGCATGGGAACACAGCAGTCCTCTGACACGATCCAGGTCAGAACACACACACACACACACACACACACACACACAGAGAGAGAGAGACACACAGACAGAGAGGATACTCGTTCTGTAAGAAAACGCCACAATAGTATCTTGAATATCTTTTCACAGATCTGTTTATGGCATTGAAGAGTATCCCATAATGCAGCAGTGCATTTGTTATTTTAAACTTTTATTTTGACAGCTGTAGCGTCACATTGTAATGAAAACAAAATGATAGCGGCGCCATTCAAGTTTTGACAGTCATTTTTCCTAGATTAATGAAACAAGATTAAGTCAGTGTAGATTGTGTTCCTGAAGGTGGAACACCGCGGATCTGTGCCGCTTTCAAAACATTTACTTTGAGCATCTCAACCAAAATACAAACAGAAAAAAACAGTAATGAGTAGCTTATATTTTTGTAATAATAATAATAAATGTGTATTTATATATTTAATTTATTTATTTACTATTTAATTGTTTGCTATGTTTTATGTTATTAAAAGTATATTTCGTTTTAATCTAATTTATTTTTGTTTTATTTTATTTCATTATTTTGTTTTTAGATATATTGTGCCTTTCCCCAAGGTAAACCCCAAGGCCACTTTACAACTATTTTCCTCTTTTTTGTGTGTGTGTGAAAATTTGTTATTTGACTATTTTGTTATAGCTGTTTATGTTTAGATGTTATTTATTTACAGAATAGTTTTTAAAAAGACCAAAAAAATAGCTAAGCCACATCCCTATCTGGTTTATGCGTATAATGTGAACGTTATGCAATATTAAATCATGTTGCTGTTTTTTTGTAACCATGTACTTTAGCATTTGTGAATTTAAAAGCGTGCATTTCATGCGTTGATTTCCACCGATGCTTTAATGCAAAAGTGATTTTAGTTCGTTTTTACCAAATGATGGACGAATCTATTTTCAGAGGCTCTATAACCTGTGAGGATTGCATGAGGAGAATAAGTATAAGTTTGAGCACAAGTGAAATGCACAACAGAATAGAAAGAGCTGCTTAGTTTATGGGGTAACACTTTATTTTACAGTGTCCTTGTTACATATGTTATAAATTATGCATAATTACATGAAACTACCCCTCAACCAAACCATAATCCTATACCCTAACCCTATAGTAAGTACATGTAGTTAATTAATATTACTCAGCACTTAAATATATAATTACACTGTAACAATGACACCTTAAAATAAAGTGTAACCGTTTATGGTTGTGGATCGGAAGAGGTGTTTCAGCTGTTTCTTGAAAAAATAAAAATAATAGAAATCAATGTGAATTCCCCAATTAGTTAATTAGGCAAACATGCATTAAACATGCTTTGTGCTTCATTTTAATCAGATTCTCTACTAAACTGAGCTATCATCTTCTGTAGAGAGTTGAATTGATGCTGTTATTGAACTGAACTGAATCAACATAAAACTGAATAGAGCAGGGTTATGATATCGGTAACTAAAACGTTAACTAAAAATCACAAACATTTCTGTTAATTGCACATCATCATATGCACAGGATCGCTTTCCATCTCTGTTTTCTCCCCTATAGCATGTAAAAAGAGTGATTTCCTGGGAAAGGTGTGTGTGTGTGTGTGTGTATGTGTTTGTTTAGAAAGAACGTGTTATTGAAGTATTTGAGGGAATGCATCCTAATGTGTGTTTCTGAGGAAGTATGCATTGGCTAGATGTGAAACACAGATGTGAAACTGGACACAGGAACACAAAGCTTGTTCACGGCACCGCCCAGCTCCTGACCCTGTTTACTGTCCTCCGCTACTGTACACGGTGTGTGTGTGTGCTGCGTTACCACCAGCATCAGCACTCAGCCCTGCTGGATTCATTACATCAGGGGGGTTATTTACAGGAAACACACCAGACTCTTCTATAACTGCATTTCACTTCAGGCTTTATTGCTCTTTAAGAAAATAAGAAAAGAAAAGAGGAGGCACGCTTTTATTGTTCACTTCCTGAAAGGATGATGTTGTAATTTTGAATTTATTCTTTATGGGAATAGTTCTTTAAATTATTAAATTCATTGCACTACATAAGTATCATGACAGATGCCTTTTGCACTTACATTTACATTTAATCAGCAGACGCTTTTATCCAAAGCGACTTACAAACGAGGAGAACAATATAGCAATCAAACCAACAAGAGGGACACAGTAGTCAGTTAGTCACAGTATACACATATAGCAAGGTTTTCTTTTATTTGACTTTTTTTTGTTATCAGAATAGAATAGAAAAGGTAGCCTATTAATTGGTCAGATGTGTCTTTAGACATTTTTTGAAAATACTTATATAGACACATATATAGACACTTATATAGACTTATATAGTTTCATAGAGACACAAAGTTGTTTTTTCTTCATTTTCAACTAGGTCTTATTGTTTTAACATTGCACTTCTTTTTGATTGAAAGTGTGCATATGCTATATTTTTATTTATTTTAATGGATACATTGCACTTGGTTTGATACATTTTCGTAAACGAATGCAATGACATTTTTAACTGTGTCCAAATATTTTGGGGGCCACTGTATTTTTCCCAGCTGTCGCGGCTCCTCTGGCCGGTAGGCGGCGCTCTCTCCTTCTCTCTCTTCAATAAAAGCCCGTATTAATATAGAGTTTAGCTATTACAAGTTGGTTAATGACTTGGATGTTTTCAGATATAAATGGGGCATAAACAGATGTATTTGCGATGTTGACTCTGATGGCTGTCTTCAAATGTATGCATGAGTGAAGTTTTTTTTATTGTAAAGGAAAGGACCTAAAAGTGTTTGCTTTTCTAATATGCTATTTCACGTTTTGAGACTCTGTTTTTTAAATTCTTTGCGCTCCTTCTAGCTGCTTTTTTTATAGCTTTTTACTAAAAATGTTATATATTTAATGTTTTTGTAAATAGTGATCTTAAAGTCAAAGTCTCTCTCTCTATCTCTCTCTCTCTCCATCTCTCTCTCTCTCCCGGGGGTGCAGTGTTCGCTATGTCCGGTTGGCGTCGCTGCGCGGCCGGTCCCGCTGGAACACGTCTCTGTGAGGCGTGAGCGTGTATGTGTGTGTGTGTGTGAGTCCCGGGGGCTGGAGCTCAGGATGGCGGCGGTCGATGCTGCTGCTGCTGCTGCTGAGGCCGAGTCGTCGGACAGTGAACCGGAGCAGGAGCACGGTTCCCCGCAGAAACTCATTCGGAAAGTCTCCACGTCCGGTCAGATCCGGAGCAAGGTAATAAAACATGTGTATATGTTTTTAGCGTTGGTTTGCAAAGAGAAAAGCTCTTTAGACCGAGCGGCCCGTCCGAGATCCGCGACATTTCCTGCGTGTCCAAACCCTCCGGTACCGACCGACACGGACACCGGTGAGACGAGCGCGTGTGGATATAACGGTACCGCGCGACACTGTGATATGGACGGACTGTGCGCGCGCGCGTCTCTGCGTTCGAAATCCGAATGTTTGCTTTGCAACATTGTATCCGTTTGTTTGGAATCTTCGAGTTTGAAAATGAAACAGTGTAACGTTTTCAGTTCAATGGACGCGCAGCGGTTACTTTGAAACACAAATGACCCTTTTCTCCTACTACAGTACTACAGTGTTTAACTACAGTAAACTGTGGTAAAATATAGATAACTAACACAAAGAAAAAAAATCATAAATAGAGGAAACAATTCTAAAAGCCCCTTACGGTAGTTTAAGGAGATTACATTGATGTATTATGATTTAACAGCAGCAAAATATCTGCAAATGTATAGTTGTTTTGGTGGAAACTTTGGCTACCATGAGCCGTCATATCTGTCTGTCAAGCTCGAATCTTACAAAAATCACAGTGTGTGTCAAAGTCATAGTTACAGCATGTATTATTACTACAGTAAAATGTGGTACGTTGGTATCAAACACCACTATATATACAGCTGTGGAAAAAATTAAGAGACCACTGCGAAATTATGGTTTCACTAGTATGTGTTTGGGTAAAATTAACATTTTTGTTTTATTCTATAAACTACTGAGAACATTTCTCCCAAATTCCCAATAAAAAATATTGTAATTTAAAGCATTTATTTGCAGAAAACGACAACTGGTCAAAATAACACAAAAGATGCAGTGTTGTCAGACCTCAAATAATGGAAAGAAAATAAGTTCATATTCATTTTTAAACAACACAATACTAATGTTTTAACGTAGGAAGAGTTCAGAAATCAATATTTGGTGGAATAACCCCAGCTTTTCATGCTCTCCACCCGTCTTTCACAGTGTTGTCGGGTGACTATGTGCACAAACTCAAGCGGCTCGGCTTTGTTTGATGGCTTGAGACCATCCGTCTTCCTCTTGATCACATTCCAGAGGTTTTCAGTGGCGTTCAGGTCTGGAGATTGGGCTGGCCATGACATCTGCCTGATTGCAGCCTTGCTGAAGCTCCCCCAGATCATAAATTTTCAGCTTTGTCCAACACCTGGTTGTCTAATGGTTAGACGGACCTGAACGCCACTGAAAACCTCTGGAATGTGATCAAGAGGAAGACGGATGGTCTCAAGCCATCAAACAAAGCCGAGCCGCTTGAGTTTCTGCACATAAAGTCATCCGACAACACTGTGAAAGACGGGTGGAGAGCATGAAAAGCTGGGGTTATTCCACCAAATATTGATTTCTGAACTCTTCCTACGTTAAAACATTAGTATTGTGTTGTTTAAAAATGAATATGAACTTATTTTCTTTCCATTATTCGAGGTCTGACAACACTGCATCTTTTGTGTTATTTTGACCAGTTGTCGTTTTCTGCAAATAAATACTCTAAATTACAATATTTTTTATTTGGAATTTGGGAGAAATGTTCTCAGTAGTTTATAGAATAAAACAAAAATGTTAATTTTACCCAAACACATACCTATAAATACTAGTAAAACCAGAGAAACTGAGAGAAACTAATTCCACAGCTGTATATATATATAGTGTCATTTTTGCATTTTAGTAAAAATAACTGCAGAAAGTGTGTGGTTTACATTTGAACAGATGTGGAAGCAGAGAGCTTGAAGATCTGAGCTGTAAACCAAAGGTTGTATTATGATTCATCATCATTCACGCATAAAAAAAAAAGTGCCATTCAGAATCATATTAATAGTATTGACATTCAAGTTTGTTCCAGCTAAATGAGCAATAAAGTGATAAAGAATAAGCCCTGTACTTGTTCACTTCCTGAGAGACTAATTGTGACAGAATTCTCTGATTTATGTAATAGTGCATTAATGTTGCGTGTTGGAGCGGGTTTTATTAATGCATAACCAGTTTTTAAATCATGTTCGGTTACACTTTATTTGGTAACACTTTATTTTACAGTGTTACATCTAGTTACTATAGTAATAACTATTAATTATGCATAATTACATGCAACTAACCCTCAACCAAACCCTACCCTAACCCTATAGTAAGTACATGTAGTTAATTAATATTACTCAGTACTTACACTCTAAAAATGCTGGATTGTTTTAACCCAACTTTGGGTCAAAAATGGACAAACCCAAACGTTGGGTTAAAAATGTAGTTAAAAAATGTAACCCAACGGCTGGGTTTGTCCATATTTGACCCAAAGTTGGGTTAAAACAACCCAGCATTTTTTAGAGTGTACTTAAATGTAGCCTATAATTACAGTGTAACATAGACACCTTAAAATAAAGTGTACAGTAACACTTTAGTTACATTGTAAATAAGAACTGACTGAGTAATCCTACATATACTTAGTATAGAGTTACAGTTAGGGTTTGGTTTAGGGTTAGTTGCATGTAATTATGCATAATTAATAGTTATTACTATATTAACTACATGTAGTGTAACTACTACGTCACCTTAAAACAAAGTGTTACTTCATGTTTTTTGCTAGTTATAAATATCAGCTGTTACGTCTAAGTTTATGGTTATGGTTGCGATATCATTAGCTGAGTATGAAAGCCATTGCATAACTGCGGGATGTTCAGTAATAGTGTGTGTGTGTGTGTGTGTGTGTGTGTGTGGTGAGGTGACTGAGATCACACACTAGATATGAGAGATGATGCTCATGCTCTGTTGCTTAGGACGGACCGGAGATGATTTGTGTTTGCACCATTAATATGCTATCTTCAGTTTTATTGTTTTAATATCTTGTTGCACCTAGAAAACGAAGCATAATTATTTACTAATGTTGAAAGGGCAATTAACTCACGAGTTTTTTTCTCTTTTTCTGTTTAACGTCTCATTTTTACAGCATGCACCTGTTTGCAACCTATATGCAAGGCCAGTAAAAATAAATCATGTGCATACTTTCAATTAAAGCCATAAATCTGCAGAAATCTTCCTCATTCTGGAACAAAACGCTGAAATGTAGCAAGCTGCTTTTTACAGTAAAAGTGTATGAATTAGACACAGACATGAGGGTTAATACTGAGAATTATTTTTTGCATTTTTTAGATGCACTGTTCCTTGCAGCTTATGTGCAAGTATGCTTGTCTATATAGGACCCTATGAGTTTGGTGATGCGGACGGAATCACGGAATTCAGTTATAAAAATGGAATTTACAGTATGACGCAGAATTCCATGGAATTTGACAAAGTTTGCATGAATAAATCAACAGTACACTGTACACTGAATCAAACTGCGATATGAACTCGTGTCTGTGAATATTGAAGCACATTTACATCTGAAGTCTAAAGAAATGGTTTCATTTTCATTTGATCACTTTTAAAAGATTTATTAAATTTTATGCCTTCATTTGATTACCACTGTTTTTGATAATAAAAATTGGTATTAAATCATATATCCAGAAAAAAAATAAAAGATAGAATTTCGTTTAAAAAAAATGCTTTTTGACTATTTATATTGAACTAAACCATTAAAATGGTTTTTCTGGAATCCAGAAAAATTAAAATGGGGGAAAACACAGAATCGGGGGAAAACATCATATTAGGGCCCTAAAAAATGTATTTTTGTTAAATAAATGTATTTATTCTAAATAAATAATTTGTTAAATTGTATATTTTTCGATTTCTAAAATTTAAGGATATATATTTTGTATGATGAACTCTGGAAAACTTTTACAATTTCAATCAAATGTACATTTAATTAATCTTTTATAGAATTATATTTCTAACTTATATTTTTATATTTAAAATATTATATTTTTTATATTTAAAATAATGTATTATAATAATGAAAAAAAAATGCATTTACCATGAAATAGCCTGTGAATGCGGCAATAAACTCAAATACTACTACTAAAATTTCATTTAACCATTCAAACAAAGTCCAGAACAATTAAAATGGGAAAAATAAAAAGCCCTTTCTATATAGAGAGCGCTAGTTAGTTAGGCATTGGTTAGTAACACTGATGCGTGTGTGACCACTTCATGCCGGGCCTGCAAACCACGAGTGAATTCTGGGAAGCGGAAGCCGTGTCATCGACTGTGTGTGTGTGTGTGTTTGTGGTGTGGAAGGTCACGGTTCAGATCGGTTACGGTCTCTTTGAGTCAGATCAGACAGAGGGGAGATGAAAGGGCTCTCGCTACAGTAACCGCAGGCATCTATCCGCTCAAAGGTCACGTTTGACCCGCCATTTCAGACCCTTCGTCTCCAGCTACAGACACCTTTTACTGACAAGCATCTATGTGATATATATATATATATAGAGAGAGAGAGAGAGAGAGAGAGAGAGAGAGAGAGAGAGAGGTTTCTCTGAGCATGTGCAGTAACGATCAGATCACACCAAACAACAGCTGATATTCACTGTCAGGAAAAATGACAGCTTTGTAGCTTATCTACCACTAAAAGTGCATTTTACTTCCTTAAAATAGAAATATATACCCTTAAGGTACTACTATGAACTTTTAGGCGTACATAAGTTGTCCATGACAAGCTGTTGAACCCCTAAAGGTACAATTATTGCTCTTACTTCTGGAACAGTCGAGTTCCAGAAGTAAAAACTCCATTCATTTTCTCCATTGGGAAACTGATTATTAATGATTATTTATAAACCTTTAAAGACAGCTTTACTGTGAGCTATGAGGTTGTTACTCGACGTTATTTGCTTCATTTAAAGGCGTCAGCCCACATTATTTCAGCTTAGTTTTTTAAATAATCGTGGAATGTAGTGAAAAACTACATTACCCATGATGCTCTACAGAAAATTCCACCAATCAGAGAGTCGAAACAAGCAAAACTCGCCAAAGATCTTGTTAGCTCCGCCCACTCCCGTAAAGCACTGCGAATGAAAAATTGTTTAATATTTCTTCACTGTTTTTAATTTGATTATGCTGTTCGCAATGCATCATGGGATTGTAGTTCTTTCCCTTTACTAAAGCGGTTAAGTACACAATTTTGTCCGATTTTCGAATTCTTTTTTGCTTCCAATCAAAGTTTGTAATGTTGCGATTCGCCTCGTATCTGATTTGCTTGATTCATGGCTTATAACTCTTCAATAAAGACTTTTTTGAAATCCCAATGGGAGAAACGAAAGGGAAAAATAGTTCGGAACCAGCGCCGCTGAAAAAGTGTTTCTCTATATTCATTCGTATTGATTCATTAGGCAGATGCTTTGGATTACGATCACAAGCCTGGCATGTTTGTTATGTCTGCTTAACTCGATACATGATGCTTACTAACCACATATTGACTTGTATTATCTTATAGCTGTATTGAATTATTACTGCCATATGACACACTCATCTCTGACTGATAACAGAATACTTCCTGATTGTAACGTTGAAACGTGCTTTTTCCGAGAAGCTGCTTTGAAACAATATGCATTGTGAAAAGTGCAATACAAATAAACCTGAATTTGGATAAAAGCATCTGCTAAATTAATGCATTAGTAATCTTAGTTCAAAAATGAATGATGTTCTCACACTATATTCTGTAATATTTCTGTGCATTCATGTATATTCCTGCGCATTTCTATTGTATTAATACTAGTCCTGCAATATTGCTGATATTCCTTCATATTTCTTCTACATTATATAAATGCATATTCCTGTAGAATTCCTGCTTATTATGTATATTCCTGTATTGTTGTATGACTTACATTTCTCTCATCCAGTACAAATAGCTTGTCTCTTGGCATATTTCGACATTGCACATTTAATGTTGAATAAAAAGCTTGAAAGTTGTACAATAATACACTCAATGCATTTATCTGTTAAAGTGCTGAAGTGATTTCAGCAATAAAGCAGCCTTTAAATGAGTTACTTCAGTTTGATGACATTTGCAAACCCGCATGCCGACTGATTAGTACATGCAATGTTCTTTACATACAAATAGTGGTTTGTTGTGGTGCATTTATAAAACAAGTGCATTTTTGCAGTGACATCAGACAGAAATCAAAGTTGCATCTGTGAGTTATTTCAGGCAGATCCGCCCGCCCACACACACACACACTTACTGCTGCTACATTAGTTTCTGTTCATTAACATCAGAAAATAAAGGTTCTTTATTGGAATCAATGGTTCCATGAAGAACGTTTAACATCCATAGAATCTTTCCACTCCAAAAAGGTTCTTTATAAAGGAAAAAGGTTCTTTAAGAACTGTTCACTGAAAGGTTATTCACTAAAGGTTCTTTAAGAACTGTTCACTGAAAGGTTCTTCACTAAAGGTTCTTTAAGAACTGTTCACTGAAAGGTTCTTCACTAAAGGTTCTTTAAGAACTGTTCACTGAAAGGTTCTTCACTAAAGGTTCTTTAAGAACTGTTCACTGAAAGGTTCTTCACTAAAGGTTCTTTAAGAACTGTTCACTGAAAGGATCTTCACTAAAGGTTCTTTAAGAACTGTTCACTGAAAGGTTCTTCACTAAAGGTTCTTTAAGAACTGTTCACTGATACCCCTTTTCCACCAAGGCAGAGCTGGAGCTGGTTCGGAGCCAGAGCCTAGTTTCAAATCGGTTCTTTGCTTTTCGACCACCAAAGCACCAGCTCCGAACCAGTAAAAGTGGTTCTTAAGTAGCACCAAATCATTGTTGGTCTAGAAGTAAGAACCGCTTACGTCAGCAGCTGGGGGCGGGGTTACCGTAACCAACAAGACGAACAGAAACTTGTGACCGCCATTTTTTAAATAGCAGCTAATCATGCTAATAGCAGCTTGATTGTAATCTCCGTTAAAGCAAGTTACGGCGAGCTGCACAAATGTGCTGGATTCGCCGTGTTTGGATACCGATGTAGGTTTGCAAAGCCATTAATAACGCAACGACCGGCATTGTTGATGGAAGGCTTGTTCGAGATGCATCGGAGCGGCGTGGACTGATCAGAGCTGCGGGAGTGTTTGGAGAGCATACGACTCCTTGTGCTTTTGGATCGCTCTCGCAGTTCGAGATTCGCAGTTCGAGATTCGCAGTGCCAAACCATCTCGAACAAGCCTGGTGTGTCTGTGTGTGCCGCGCTAGCGTTGCTGGGCAACATGAGATGTATACAGTGACGTAAGATCTGGCTCTGTGATGGCTCTCTAGCCTGTGGAAAGGCAAACCGGTTCTTTGAAAGCTCGTCAGTCGAACCAACTCCGAACCAGCACTAGCTCTAGCTCTGATCCAGCACCTGGTTCTTGTTGGTGGAAAAGGGGTATGAAAGGTTCTTCACTAAAGGTTCTTTAAGAACTGTTCACTGAAAGGTTCTTCACTAAAGGTTCTTTAAGAACTGTTCACTGAAAGGATCTTCACTAATGGTTCTTTAAGAACTGTTCACTGAAAGGATCTTCACTAATGGTTCTTTAAGAACTGTTCACTGAAAGGTTCTTCACTAATGGTTCTTTAAGAACTGTTCACTGAAAGGTTCTTCACTAAAGGCCAATTTATACTTCTGCGTCGGGTGCGCGCAGTAGGTACGGCGTAGCATACGCACAGACGCGTACCATACGCCGTGCCCTTCGCCGTAACCTGACGCGCACCTCCTCAAAAATGTAACTACACGTCGCGACGACGCGGACCGCAAGATCTGTGATTGGTCGGCTTGGGAGCATCGCGTTTCCTCCTATGTATTTCCGGCGTGTTCTTCTGCACCGCCCGCCATTTTTAAATTCTAAGTACAGCGAAACTGTTAAAAAAACAAAAAAATTACCTTTTCCACCTCGATAAGCTCCAACTCCAACATGATCTGCTCTCTTTCAGTCGACATTGCTTGTAGTAACCTAAACTCAAAACAGCCGCGAGGAATCTTCTTCTTCTTGCCGCGAGGAATCTAAACACAGTGCAACATTAAAACCCTCCGCCGCCAACTAGCGTTTCGGCGCTGTACTGCAGAGCAACGCAGACCTAAACGCAGAAGTATAAATGCTCATGACGGCGTCGCCTACGTGCGTAGCGTACGCCGTACACTACGGCGTACACTCGACGCAGAAGTATAAATTGGCCTTAATGGTTCTTTAAGAACTTTTGACTGAAAGGTTCTTCACTAATGGTTCTTTAAGAACTGTTCACTGAAAGGTTCTTCACTAATGGTTCTTTAAGAACTGTTCACTTAAAGGTTCTTCACTAATGGTTCTTTAAGAACTGTTCACTGAAAGATTCTTCACTAAAGGTTCTTTAAGAACTGTTCACTGAAAGGTTCTTCACTAAAGGTTCTTTAAGAATTATTCACTGAAAGATTCTTCACTAAAGGTTCTTTAAGAACTGTTCACTGAAAGGTTCTTTACTAATGGTTCTTTAAGAACTGTTCACTGAAAGGTTCTTCACTAAAGGTTCTTTAAGAACTGTTCACTGAAAGGTTCTTCACTAATGGTTCTTTAAGAACTGTTCACTGAAAGGTTCTTCACTAAAGGTTCTTTAAGAACTGTTCACTGAAAGGTTCTTCACTAATGGTTCTTTAAGAACTGTTCACTGAAAGGTTCTTCACTAATGGTTATTTAAGAACTGTTCACTGAAAGGTTCATCACTAATGGTTCTTTAAGAACTGTTGACTGAAAGGTTCTTCACTAATGGTTCTTAAAGAACTATTCACTGAAAGGTTCTTCACTAATGGTTCTTTAAGAACTGTTCACTGAAAGGTTCTTCACTAATGGTTCTTTAAGAACTGTTCATTGAAAGGTTTAAGAACTGTTCACTGAAAGGTTCTTCACTAAGGGTTCTTTAAGAACTGTTGACTGAAAGGTTATTCACTAAAGGTTCTTTAAGAACTGTTCACTGAAAGGTTCTTCACTAATGGTTCTTTAAGAACTGTTCATTGAAAGGTTTAAGAACTGTTCACTGAAAGGATCTTCACTAATGGTTCTTTAAGAACTGTTCACTGAAAGGTTCTTCACTAATGGTTCTTTAAGAACTGTTCACTGAAAGGTTCATCACTAATGGTTCTTTAAGAACTGTTGACTGAAAGGTTCTTCACTAATGGTTCTTTAAGAACTGTTCACTGAAAGGTTTAAGAACTGTTCACTGAAAGGTTCTTCACTAAGGGTTCTTTAAGAACTGTTGACTGAAAGGTTATTCACTAAAGGTTCTTTAAGAACTGTTCACTGAAAGGATCTTCACTAATGGTTCTTTAAGAACTGTTCACTGAAAGGTTCTTTACTAATGGTTCTTTAAGAACTGTTCACTGAAAGGATCTTCACTAATGGTTCTTTAAGAACTGTTCACTGAAAGGTTCTTCACTAATGGTTCTTTAAGAACTGTTCACTGAAAGGTTCTTCACTAATGGTTCTTTAAGAACTGTTCACTGAAAGGATCTTCACTAATGGTTCTTTAAGAACTGTTCACTGAAAGGATCTTCACTAATGGTTCTTTAAGAACTGTTCACTGAAAGGTTCTTCACTAATGGTTCTTTAAGAACTGTTCACTGAAAGGATCTTCACTAATGGTTCTTTAAGAACTGTTCACTGAAAGGATCTTCACTAATGGTTCTTTAAGAACTGTTCACTGAAAGGTTCTTCACTAATGGTTCTTTAAGAACTGTTCACTGAAAGGATCTTCACTAATGGTTCTTTAAGAACTGTTCACTGAAAGGTTCTTCACTAATGGTTCTTTAAGAACTGTTCACTGAAAGGATCTTCACTAAAGGTTCTTTAAGAACTGTTCACTGAAAGGTTCTTCACTAATGGTTCTTTAAGAACTGTTCACTGAAAGGTTCTTTACTAATGGTTCTTTAAGAACTGTTCACTGAAAGGATCTTCACTAATGGTTCTTTAAGAACTGTTCACTGAAAGGTTCTTCACTAATGGTTCTTTAAGAACTGTTCACTGAAAGGATCTTCACTAATGGTTCTTTAAGAACTGTTCACTGAAAGGATCTTCACTAATGGTTCTTTAAGAACTGTTCACTGAAAGGATCTTCACTAATGGTTCTTTAAGAACTGTTCACTGAAAGGTTCTTCACTAATGGTTATTTAAGAACTGTTCACTGAAAGGATCTTCACTAATGGTTCTTTAAGAACTGTTCACTGAAAGGTTCTTCACTAATGGTTCTTTAAGAACTGTTCACTGAAAGGTTCTTCACTAATGGTTCTTTAAGAACTGTTCACTGAAAGGTTCTTCACTAATGGTTCTTTAAGAACTGTTCATTGAAAGGTTTAAGAACTGTTGACTGAAAGGTTCTTCACTAATGGTTCTTTAAGAACTGTTGACTGAAAGGTTCTTCACTAAAGGTTCTTTAAGAACTGTTCACTGAAAGGTTCTTCACTAATGGTTCTTTAAGAACTGTTCACTGAAAGGTTCTTCACTAATGGTTCTTTAAGAACTGTTCACTGAAAGGATCTTCACTAATGGTTCTTTAAGAACTGTTCACTGAAAGGATCTTCACTAATGGTTCTTTAAGAACTGTTCACTGAAAGGTTCTTCACTAATGGTTCTTTAAGAACTGTTCACTGAAAGGTTCTTCACTAATGGTTCTTTAAGAACTTTTGACTGAAAGGTTCTTCACTAATGGTTCTTTAAGAACTGTTCACTGAAAGGTTCTTCACTAATGGTTCTTTAAGAACTGTTCACTGAAAGGTTCTTCACTAATGGTTCTTTAAGAACTGTTCACTGAAAGGTTCTTCACTAATGGTTCTTTAAGAACTGTTCACTGAAAGATTCTTCACTAAAGGTTCTTTAAGAACTGTTCACTGAAAGGTTCTTCACTAAAGGTTCTTTAAGAACTGTTCACTGAAAGATTCTTCACTAAAGGTTCTTTAAGAACTGTTCACTGAAAGGTTCTTCACTAATGGTTCTTTAAGAACTGTTCACTGAAAGGTTCTTTACTAATGGTTCTTTAAGAACTGTTCACTGAAAGGTTCTTCACTAAAGGTTCTTTAAGAACTGTTCACTGAAAGGTTCTTCACTAATGGTTCTTTAAGAACTGTTCACTGAAAGGATCTTTACTAATGGTTCTTTAAGAACTGTTCACTGAAAGGTTCTTCACTAATGGTTCTTTAAGAACTGTTCACTGAAAGGTTCTTCACTAAAGGTTCTTTAAGAACTGTTCACTGAAAGGTTCTTCACTAATGGTTCTTTAAGAACTGTTCACTGAAAGATTCTTCAATAAAGGTTCTTTAAGAACTGTTCACTGAAAGGTTCTTCACTAAAGGTTCTTTAAGAACTGTTCACTGAAAGGTTCTTCACTAATGGTTCTTTAAGAACTGTTCACTGAAAGGTTCTTCACTAATGGTTCTTTAAGAACTGTTCACTGAAAGGTTCTTCACTAATGGTTCTTTAAGAACTGTTCACTGAAAGGTTCTTCACTAAAGGTTCTTTAAGAACTGTTCACTGAAAGGTTCTTCACTAATGGTTCATTAAGAACTGTTCACTGAAAGGTTCTTTACTAATGGTTCTTTAAGAACTGTTCACTGAAAGGTTCTTCACTAATGGTTCTTTAAGAACTGTTCACTGAAAGGATCTTCACTAATGGTTCTTTAAGAACTGTTCACTGAAAGGTTCTTCACTAATGGTTCTTTAAAAACTGTTCACTGAAAGGTTCTTCACTAATGGTTCTTTAAGAACTGTTCACTGAAAGGTTCTTCACTAAAGGTTCTTTAAGAACTGTTCACTGAAAGGTTCTTCACTAAAGGTTCTTTAAGAACTGTTCACTGAAAGGTTCTTCACTAATGGTTCTTTAAGAACTGTTCACTGAAAGGTTCTTCACTAATGGTTCTTTAAGAACTGTTCACTGAAAGGTTCTTCACTAAAGGTTCTTTAAAAACTGTTGACTGAAAGGTTCTTCACTAATGGTTCTTTAAGAACTGTTCACTGAAAGGTTCTTCACTAATAGTTCTTTAAGAACTGTTCACTGAAAGGTTCTTCACTAATGGTTCTTTAAGAACTGTTCACTGAAAGGTTCTTCACTAATGGTTCTTTAAAAACTGTTCACTGAAAGGTTCTTCACTAATGGTTCTTTAAGAACTGTTCACTGAAAGGTTCTTCACTAAAGGTTCTTTAAGAACTGTTCACTGAAAGGTTCTTCACTAAAGGTTCTTTAAGAACTGTTCACTGAAAGGTTCTTCACTAATGGTTCTTTAAGAACTGTTCACTGAAAGGTTCTTCACTAATGGTTCTTTAAGAACTGTTCACTGAAAGGTTCTTCACTAATGGTTCTTTAAGAACTGTTCACTGAAAGGTTCTTCACTAAAGGTTCTTTAAGAACTGTTGACTGAAAGGTTCTTCACTAATAGTTCTTTAAGAACTGTTCACTGAAAGGTGCTTCACTAATGGTTCTTTAAGAACTGTTCACTGAAAGGTTCTTCACTAAAGGTTCTTTAAGAACTGTTCACTGAAAGATTCTTTTTATGACATCGCTGCAAAACAAAAACCGTTTTGGAACCTTTACTTTTTCAGTGTATTTTAGTCAGGGTTCGAATTATGATTTCATCTTTGTGGGGGTCTCTTTAAAAAAAGAAAAAAAAAGTAGCCTATGAGCAGGCGTGGTGTGTGTGATAAATAAATTGCTTAACACTACACTTCATTCTTTTGAGTTCAACGTTTATTAATACAGGAGTAGAAAAACGAAAATAATAAACCACCTTATATCACCCTTTTGCTAGGCTATGACTTTGTTGTCCTCATGGCAAAGAATGGGCTCTTCAAAGTGGTATCCTTTGGTATTTAATTCACTTTTACTTTACAACAAGCAGCAACCGAGGTAACATGACCAAAAATACGCGCATACATGGTGAAATAATGTGAAAAGTCAGAAAGGAGGATAATTCCACTTAACACACACATACTGTCAAGAACAGGGCAGGATCATACAAACCAAATTTTAGAACATCTTCCCCTAGACTAATCTCATTCGGTAAAATCCTTAAGATAATTTAATTTGTATTTTTCGTAGACCATCATATAGCCTATTGTGTTTCCCACAGTATATTTGTGGGTGGAGTTCAGTAGGCTACCTCTAGGGGGGTCTGGGGGCATGCCCCCCACAGGAAGAAAATGTTGTACATTTTAAAGATAAATTCGTTAATCTGGTGCACTTTGAGTCACCCGAATCCGCTGTTAAAAATCCAACCCCCCAAACCTATGATATTCTTTGATTTAGATATCTGAATCTGATCGTCACATTACAATTATTCAAATTCTCAATGTTAAGCATGATAATATGGTAAAATATCACACTGAAGTAGGCTGATTTAAAATTAACATTTATTTAAATTAAAAGTTCTTCTTTGGGCAAAATTACATTTCCTTAATAGCCTAAACAGAGGCTTTTTTAAATTTTTAAATTGTCAATGTTTCATTACATCACTGTTGGCAAACACTTTTTTTACCTTTATAATAGGGCATTTTTCCCTCTAATTTTATGTATGCTCCATCTTTCATTTAAAATATTCCTTAATTTGATCAATACATTAAAGCAGAATAATAAGACAGTAGGCAGTTACAAATCAAATCAAATCATTTACATTGAAAAATTACAACTGCATTAAATGCCCTGATATGTTTTCCTTGATTGGTTTTCTCTAAAGAGAATTACGTTGTTGAAAACGAAAGTAAAAGAGTGACGCTCATTGTGTTTTACCATTCGAGAGTTCCGTGTCTTTATTCAAATCAACACATTATAATGATTTATCTGTCATCCACCCTCAAAAATGTAATGTTTTTATTATTTGGCTCGCCCGACCCGCGGATTATGATCCGCGCAGCTTATCGGCAAACTATAGGCTACAGTTTGAGAATGGGCACAGGCCGGGAACCTGCAACAGTATGGAAGCATATAGGTAGCAATATTCAATTTGAAATGTAATATGCAAAATGACAATGCAATATGTAAAATGGCATTGCATTCTGTATTTAAATTTACATTTTACATTACCATTCTAGCAACGTTTGGTGCAAAATGAAAAGGCAAATGTAAATTATGTAATTTCATTTTCAATTTCATACACTAGTTTTAATATGCAAATTGAAACGCTTTATAAGTTGCAAAATTAAAATGAAAATGCATTACAGAAATGATTAGATATGTGTAGCATGTTCAAGCAAAAACTGTGGCAAAATGATCATTCAAATGTTATTTTTCTTAATTGCATTTACACTCACAGTCAAGACACTTGCGATTGCATTTTCATGAAATGTCCCGCAATGAATGTAGCAAAATTCAATGTGCACATTGAAAATGCATTCCGAGCCGATCACGCCCCCTCCTGCCCTGTCAATCACTGCATCAAGGCGGGGCTTAAGCTGTGTTGTTTCTCTCTATGGAACTCCGAGAAGCTGCACAAGCAATAGAGCGACAAAGTGCAAATGCTGCCCCTTCAGAAAGACCATCGTCCAGCTTAAGCATGACGCCTCCGGATCGAAGTGGTGGGACACGGGGTAAGTTGGCAGAAAGAGAAGAGACAAGGGGGTCGGTCGACGGTCGTCAAACGGTTAGACCTAGGGTTGCCAACTTTCACTCGGGGTCTGGACTGTGGAGTGTATTTGACGATCACACTCTTACGTGACCATAGAGCGTATGTACGAAAAGTGCTCGTTTTGGTAAAAAAAAAAAAAAAAAAAAAAAATGGGGTGACACCCGGCTTTACCTGCGGCTGCGGTCACACTACCGACCCCTTGTCTCTTCTCTTTCTGCCAACTTACCCCGTGTCCTACCACTTCGATCCGGAGGCGTCATGCTTCCAAGTACCTGGTTCCATAGAGAGAAACAACACAGCTTAAGCCCCGCCTTGATGCAGTGATTGACAGGGCAGGAGGGGGCGTGATTGGCTCGGAATGCATTTTCAATGTGCACATTTGAATTTAGCAGTTGATCACGTGATGCACCGACCGTTCTAATCACACCGGTGTGATCGTACGCTCCAGCGACCCGCCAAGACTGATCACACCGGTACGTGCGAAAGGTTTAATAAATATGCCTCGATATATTGAAGGGAAAAGTGCTTTATTTGTCATTTAAAATAATGGTGCTGATGAGTTTTAGAGACCCCCACAGGTGTATGATTTTACTGCTTTCATGGGAGCTCATCCTCTCTCTATGGGAGCTCAGCTCCCACTGGCTCCCACGTAATTCGAACCATGATTTTAGTACCATTTATACATGCTGTTATAGTTTTGTTAATAATTTGTATTCGATTTAATTAGGTGTTCAAGCACGAAGTGCTGAAAACCTATTGTATTTGTACTGATTTTTTTAGGTGTTCAAGCACGAAGTGCTGAAAACCTATTGTAATTGTACTGATTTTTATTATTATTATTATTATTATTATTATTATTATTCTTCTGCCGTAAAACGCATCGTGCAGACCAAACCGTAAGAGCTAGAGACTTGAAACTTTGTCAGATGGTAGTACAAAAATCGAGGAGAGCTTATCAAATTATGAGCCCGATTGGCCCATAGGTGGCGCTATAGCAACCAATTGCGCAAAACTGCTCATAACTCCTAGACCGTAAGTCGTAGACTCAAGTGTCTTATATCATTGGAAAGCTGGACTCCTGACTTAAAAAACGTATATCTCCGATTTCATTTCCGTCATGATAGATTTTCCGCCATTTTGAATTTTGTCAAAAAACGACTTTTGCGAACTAGTCCCTGGTTTTTCGCCCGATCGGAACCAAACCAGTGCACAAATGTTCTGTGGAGTCTGAATATAAATTATAATCGAAAAAAAGTTGAAATTTCGATTTTCGGTCGCTAGGGGGCGCAAAAAGAACGTTGTGGGAGGAGCCTATTTTACTAAAATGGCTATAACTCCAGAAGTAAATTAGGTAGGTTCACCAAACTTGGTACAGGTGTGCATATCTTCAATTTGAGGTCACAGTAAAAAAATCGCGACGATCGAACACTAGGTGGCGCTATAACATGAAAAAAACATATAAAGGACTGACCGTTAGTCCGATTGACTTGAAAATTGGTATGCAGTGTCTTGGTCCAAGGCCCCATGTATGTCTATGAGGACATTGGCGTATCTCAAAAAACATGGCCGCCATCGACCAATGAAGTTTGAGCCCCAATGAGACGAGGTTAACGGAGGCCAATCGGAACGAAACTCGATGGGCATGTTTGACTCATGGCCTAAGAGGTCTGTAAGAGTTTTGAAAGAAATCGGCCACTAGTTGGCGCTAACGAGTTTTACGGCTCTGTAATCACGTGGTGTTGCACACATCCCCCCAAAATGCATATCATTTGATAGATCTCCTCATGGTGAACAACTTTGCCTCTAGAACCATTGCTGTCAATCAAATCGTTCATTAAATATTCACGAATATGTTAAAAACCTACTTTTGCGAACTAGTCCCTGGTTTTTCGCCCGATCAAAACCAGACCAGTCTAGGACAATTCTCTGGACGCTCTAGATCAATAATTATCAAAAAAAAGTTGAACTTTGCCCTTTGGTTCACTGTAATAGGGTCATTTAGAAAAGGGGCGTGTCAAAATACACTCAAAAGCCTATAAATCATAAATGAAAACTCAGAACTTGACAAAAATTGATGAGTATATGTGTCATACCATGGTGAGGAAGCATGCAAAGTTTCATGGAGATCGGACCATAGGTGGCGCTATAACTGTTAAAAAGCTTTAAAACCATACATTTCCTATGGTAAATTGCCTGTATTGGCTGTAAATTGTCTTTTCCATCTATGATCGTATACTTTTCATATCATAATGTTTAAAACCAGTGCAGTACAATTCTCTGGACTCTCTAGATCAATAATGATCAGAAAAGGTATAACTTCTTAATTTGGATGGCTATAATAGGGTCACTTCAATATGTAGCCTTGACCAAATGTCCCCAAAAACCTATATCTCTTCAATGAATGCTCAGATCTTCTTAAAAAAAGGTCAGGACATATCACTCTAAACAAGCTTGACAAATTTTAGACAGATCGGACAAAATTTGCCTCTATAACAGTTAAAAAGTTGAAAATGATATGAATATAGTGGCATTTTAAGCCAATAAGTGGTGTTTTACTGCCCCCTGCTGTTTAAAATAGTAATTTTGTCATAATGCTGACTATCATTGTTCTATAATTCATTTTTAGAATTAACATAATCACTATTTTAACATTTACAATCACATTTAGTCAAAATTCATTGTCACATTGACAAATGTGAACCTTGAATGAGACAGTTTAATCTACAATAGAATGTGTGTGTGTGTGTAGTCCCATGTTTCTGAATAAATTCTGAATAATCTGATTAATAGCTTGCAAAGACATTAAATCCTTATAGACCATTAAAATATATTTTCATAATGACTTTGTGTGTGTGTGTGTGTGTGTGTGTGTGTGTGTGTGAAAAGCACCTGTGAAAACACTTTATTAATAAGTAGAATGGCCAGCAGAGGGCAGTAGAAGACCACTTATTGGCTCACTCTCATTTTGACAAACTTGATTTTCAACAGTAAATCAAAGCACTAACCAGAGCACTAACCAAACCAGTTTTTCCATGTTAACTATTATAACACAATCATTTTTTGTCAGAGTTTATCACTTCATTTTTATTGGCACTTCACATCAATGCAGCAATGTGGTAAATCATGGTAAATCACGATCTAAACATGGTAAATCATAGTAAAAAATACTATTACATGGTGTATCATGGCAAATCATGCTAGCAATGTGATGAATCATGGTAAATCATGCTACAATCCTGGTAAATCATTCTAGAATGTGGTATATCATGGTAAATCATCCTATAACATGGTAAATCATGGTAAACTATGTTAAATCATGCTAGATTCATGGTAAATCATACTGGAACATGGTAGATCATGAAAAATCACACTAAATTTGGTATATTATGGTAAATCATGCTAAAACATGGTCTATTCCATCTATGATGTCAATGGTTAAATGCTTGCTACATAAAACTTAATGTCTTTTGATGCTTTTGTGCTTAACGGCCTTAAAGGCCTTAACTGCTTGAACACCGCTAAATGCTGCTTGCAGCTTTAATTATTATTATTATTCTCCTGTAAAACGCATCGTGCAGCCCAAACCGTAAGTGCTGGAGAGTTGAAACTTTGTCAGATGGTAGTACAAAAATCGAGGAGAGGTTATCAAATTATGAGCCCGATTGGCCCATAGGTGGCGCTATAGCGATCAATTGTGCGAAACTGCTCATAACTCCTAAACCGTAAGTCGTAGACTCAAGTGTCTTATATCATTGGAAAGCTGGAGGCCTGAAGTAAAAAACGTATATCTCCGATTTCATTTCCGGTATGCAAATTTTTCCGCCATTTTGAATTTTGTCAAAAACCTAATTTTGCGAACTAGTCCCTGGTTTTTCGCCCGATCAAAACCAAACAAATGCATACATGTTCTCTGGAGTCTGATTATCAATCGTTATCGAAAAAAAGTTGAATTTTCGATTTCCGGTCGCTAGGGGGAGTAAAATGATCGTTGTGCGAGGAGCCTATTTTACTAAAATGGCTATAACTCGAAAAGTAAGTGAGATATCTTCACCAAACTCAAGAGACATGTGTATGAGGACAGTTTGAGGTCACAGTAAAAAGATCGCGACGATCGAACACTAGGTGGCGCTATAACATAAAAAAAACATAAAAAGGGCTATGACCACCTGACCGTTAGTCCGATTGACTTGAAAATTGGTATGCAGTGTCTTGGTCCAAGGCCCCATGTATGTGTATGAGGAAATTGGCGTAACTCAAAAAACATGGCCGCCATTGGCCAATGAATTTGAGCACCTATTAGACGAGGTTAACGAAGGCCGATCGGAACGAAACTCGATGGGCATGTTCAACTCATGGCCCAAGAGGTCTGTAAGAGTTTTGAAAGAAATCGGCCACTAGTTGGCGCTAACGAGTTTTACGGCTCTGTAATCACGTGGTGTTGCACACATCCCCACAATATGCATATCATTTGATAGATCTCCTCATGCTAAACAACTTTGCCTCTAGAACCATTGCTGTCAATTAAATCGTTCATTAAATATTCATGAATATGTTAAAAACCTACTTTTGCGAACTAGTCCCTGGTTTTTCGCCCGATCGGAACCAGACCAGTCTAGGTCAATTCTCTGGACTCTCTAGATCAATAATTATCGAAAAAAAGTTGAACTTTTGCATTTTTCGTATGGCTATAATAGGGTCATTTAGAAAAGGTGCGTGTCCAAATACACTCAAAAGCCTATAAATCATAAATAAAAACTCAGAACTTGACAAAAATTGATGAGCATATGTGTCATACCATGGTAAAGAAGCATGCAAAGTTTCATGGAGATCGGACCATATGTGGCGCTATAACTGTTAAAAAGCTTTAAAACCATACATTTCCTATGGTAAATTGCCTGTATTGGCTGTAAATGGTCTTTTCCATCTATGATCGTATAATTTTTTAATTAAAACCAGTGCAGTACAATTATCTGGACTCTCTAGATCAATAATTATCAGAAAAGGTATAATTTTTTTATTTGGATGGCTATAACAGCCAATAAGTGGTATTTTACTGCCCCCTGCTGTCATTTCATCATACTACTCCCTAATATTGTTATAGTTCATATTTAGATTTAAAATAAAATCATTATTTCAACATTTACAATCACATTTTGTAAAAAATGCATCTATTGGAGTATTATGGACTGCATTTATTTATTTTATTTATTACTATTTACAATTGTGTCACAGGAAGGCTGAAAACGAAAGTATAACGTTGGGCCACGCCCCCCAAGTACAAATTCACTCATAACTCGAAAACAGAAAGTCGCTGCACGCTCAAATTTTGATGGTAAGGTCCTCTCGGTGCTCTTGATCGAAATCTATCGTCTCGGGGCACGGGAACGCCCCCCCGCCCCCCTCCCCCCCGCGGATAGCTAATCCGTGAGACTCCCGAATTGAAACGGCTGTAACTCCCGACCTAGACCACCTATATCCTTGTGGGAGACCTTGTTGGAAAGGGCCCGTCCTCATCTAGCTTCGATCCGAGTATGGTGCGATTTGACCCAGGCATTCCCGAGATATAAGCCCACAAAGATATGCATTTCAACAGACATTACTCCCGACAGCAATCACTCAGCAACACGGGGATGGTCTTGTTCAAGAGGGCTCCTATAACCCTATCTAAGTTCTGAGTTTCAGATTTTTTCACTTTCTCGTTCCCGAGATATAAGTAAAAAAAAAAAACTAATTTCCTGTCATTCATTTCAACCGTTTATGTAGGCTGTAAAACCGCTGTTGTCCAGTAGAGGGAGCAACAGCATTAGATATTTTTAATCTTTTTTAACCAGTTTTCAGCAATGGCTAACAAACAAATGCTTATAATATAATATTAAATAATGATTTATTAGAAAGTTTAATATTTTTACATCACAAATAAATATCTGAAATGCTTAAGGACCACAAAAAGAGATTTTCACAATATCATAACCCACAATTGTGTGTGTGTGTGTGTGTGTGTGTTTGTGTGTGTGTGTAAGCATGCATAATGGTATTCACATTGAAAGACTGGTTTGCTTTAGTGCACAATACTCAGGGTTTCTGCAGGGTTTAGTCAGTCAAATTTAAGACCTTTTAAGACCTTTTTATGACCAATATGATTTAAATTTATGACCTACTCGAATTACGAAAAATAACTTCCTTTCAAAAGTCTTTTTTTTATTGACTTTCATTAAAAGTAATAAGTTTAATTATTTAAAGGTTCCATTTTCTTAAGAGTAACAAACTGAAGGCTCCCTTTTCCTAAGTATCAATAACACAGGAACAACACAACACTTATCACGATAATATATCAGTCAATATCGATAATTATGACGATAAATGTCAATTCTTTATTTCTTTGAACTTTGAAGGCAGATTTTTGTTCCCAACTGAAAGTTAGTTTTAACTTTTAGTTTTACGGCTCTGTAATCACGTGGTGTTGCACACAACCCTACAAAATGCATATCATTTGATAGAAACTAGAGCGTTAATTGTGGTTTTAAACTACTCTTTATTGTCAAAACATATCATGACAAACACTTGCCAAACAGGTGAACATTTCACAAATCTGAGGTAGAACATTCGAACATTTGTATTTTTTCCTTAACAAAAATAATATCTTTATTTCAAAATTAATTTCTTAGTTTCTGCATGTGCTAATGGGGGATATTGTTTCAAGTCTTGAAACAGGTTTGTGTTGCCTGACTTTGATGGCACGTATCTTTATGAAATGTATGAAAAACAGTAGGCTATAGCCTAAATACATAAATACTGTAATTATATTCCATTAGTCCTTTAATACATTGTCTACATTAATAATATAATACAATTCAATATGTATCCCACATTTCATGGTGCAGTTAATATTACTAGGCTAACGTTACAGTAAAACCATGGTAAAGGATGTAAATGTGTAGATGGAAAAGCTTTCTGACTGTATAGTTGCGCACAGTGTTTCTCCTGTTCGTCAGCGCTGTTTCATCTGCCTTTAAACTGGTTTAAATCACTGAGACATTTGTGTTCTTCGCTGAATTCAAGTGCTTCTCACTGGATCTCGTGATCGAGACTGATCAAAGTTAACCATAGACAGTAAAAGAACGCGTCTGCTCTAGTGAGCTTGATCGCGCTACGCTGCCGTTTGGACTTTGAGCCGAGCGGATAAACGCTCCGTGAGGCGTGCGCGGTTCAAATGAGTTTCGTTCCGCTTTTGGCGCATAAACATGATC
Source organism: Rhinichthys osculus (assembly GCA_029959095.1). Lineage (NCBI taxonomy): Eukaryota > Metazoa > Chordata > Actinopteri > Cypriniformes > Leuciscidae > Rhinichthys > Rhinichthys osculus. The sequence goes on along the minus strand of JARWKJ010000009.1, from coordinate 4,119,113 downwards.
TAACATTTATCGAACTCTTGATATCGTTTTATAGAGAAACTATTATATCGCGATAATGAATGAATGAGCATATCAATTTAAGACGTGGCTAAATGTAATTTATGACCTTGTATGGAAAAACCGGACGTTTTTATGGCCTAAAATTCTTATTATTAAATTTAAGACGTTTTATGACTTTTTATGACCCCACGGAAACCCTGATACTGATTAAACCAAGTAGTTCAAAATAAAAGTGGTACTATAGCAATAAGTGGTCTTCTACTACCCTCTGCTGGACATTATACTTATTAATAGTCTTTTCACATGTGCTTTTGCATTCATATATTCAGACACTAAAAAATAACCTTATGTGACAATTACTATAATAACACAATCATATTTTGTCTTTCAATTCACTTTACTGTTCTGAAACTTCACATAATTGCTAACAACGTGGTAAATCATAGTAAATCATGCTACAATCCTGCTGAATCATTCTAGAATGTGGTATAACATGATAAATTATTGTGTAACATTCGGTCACAACAAGGTAACATCAAGGTAAACTAAGACAAACCATGGTAAACTGACTATTGTAGTGCATTGAGAAATATGAATCCTGAAGGACAATTGCAGTAAACATTTCTTTTTTCCATCACATAGTTCAAATATCTGTATCTCCAACAGAATGTGTGTGTGTGTAGTCCTAGGTTTCTGAATAAATGCTGAATAATCTGATTAATAGCTTGCAAAGACATTAAATGCTTATAGACCATTAAAATATATTTATATAATGACTTTGTGTGTGTGTGTGTGTGTGTGTGTGTGTGTGTGTGTGTGTGATCAAATGTCTACATATGAGTGCAAAAGCACCTGTGAAAACACTTTATTAATAAGTAGAATGGCCAGCAGAGGGCAGTAGAAGACCACTTATTGGCTCACTCTCATTTTGACACACTTGATTTTCAACAGTAAATCAAAGCACTAAAGCAAACCAGTTTTTCCATGTTAACTATTATAACACAATCATTTTTTGTCAGAGTTTATCACTTCATTTTTATTGGCCCTTCACATCAATGCAGCAATGTGGTAAATCATGGTAAATCACGATAGAAACATGGTAAATCATAGTAAAAAATACTATTACATGGTGGATCATGGCAAATCATGCTAGCAATGTGATGAATCATGGTAAATCATGCTACAATCCTGGTAAATCATTCTAGAATGTGGTATATCATGGTAAATCATCCTATAACATGGGAAATCATGGTAAACTGTGGTAAATCATGCTAGATTCATGGTAAATCATACTGGAACATTGTAGATCATGAAAAATCACACTAAATTTGGTATATCATGGTAAATCATGCTAAAACATGGCCTATTCCATCTATGATGTCAATGTTTAAATGCTTGCTACATAAAACTTAATGTCTTTTGATGTTTTTGTGCTTAACGGCCTTAAAGGCCTTAACTGCTTGAACACCGCTAAATGCTGCTAGCAGCTTTAATTTTATTATTTTCTGTTTTCATTTTATTTTCAGTATAAGTTTTTGTGTATTTTCTATTAGCTTTTTTAAATGTCTATTTTTTTATTTTATTTATTTTTATTTTTATTAGTTAAACTGAAACTAAATTAATTTTATTTTGAGTAATGAAAATGTTTTCGGTCGCCCTTTATTTTACAGTACATGTACTGACAGTGTACTTGCGTAAGAAAGTACTGGTAATATCTGCATGGGTTAAGGTTAGGTTAGGTTAACTAGTTTATTATTGCATTTACTATAATAAGTATATAGTATGTGCATGGACTGTAAAATACAGTGCTACCATGTTTTAAATGCTTTTAGTTGTATTTAACGACCACAACCCTGATTAAAACATGCATGGACTGGATGAAAAGGCATCATCCGTTCATGTCAATGACGCGTGTCAGATGTAAAGTTAGCGCGCGGTCAGGAAATGACTCTATTATCAGAACAGAGGTTTGCCGTGAGCTATTTTGGTAGCGCTTCTCAAAGACTGAGCGCTGCACAAACAGGTCAAGCTTCCTGTGGGTTGCTGTGAGATGTGCAGTGTGTGTGTGTGTGTGTGTGTGTGAGCTGAAATGACAGACAGGTGCCTTCAGTGACAGAGAAGAGGGCATTTACTGTCAGCGGAAACCAGCTCGAGTGTGTGTGTAAGTGTGTGTGTGTGTGTGTGTGTGTGTGTGAGCCTCACATCAGTCAGACACATCTCGCTCTGACCCGTCTCTCATGGATTGCTCTAGGTTCCAGGTTAGTGTTACACACTCTTCATCTGTGTGTGTGTGTGTGTGTGCATTAGTGCTGTTTTCTGATGCTGAATCATTTCTCTCCCGTGTCCTGATGATCAGTGTGTGATTTGGTGGATTTCTAGAGTTATATATATATATATTTCTAGAGTTGCATCTGTGCATTTGTGGCTCGGATGATGTTCTTTTCAGCTAATTTTAATGTACAAAGAATTTGCATGTTATTTGTTGTTGTTGTTGTATCTGTAAAGCTTAAATGTGAAAGATCAGACGTATTTTTGATCTAGTTTGATCTTCGTCTCGGCGTTTAATGTTTCAAATTGTGTAGAGCAGGAAAAAAAGGTAATTTTTAAGTTGTGTTACCGTGTTATTTTAGTGTCCAGCTGGTGGGATGAATGTGTCCATAACAAATTATATGAAGTGAATCCAGACGTAACCATTTTGGAAATAGAATATTATTATTATTATATAAAATGGTCACTCAAAAACTACTATAAATTGTCTATAAAGTAAATTTTATTAAAATGCCCTGCTTTAAATTATATTAAGCAATGTTTTTATACAGAAAGTACATGAATGGAATTTTAAAAAAATAGAATTTTAATCAAATTTGAAAGTATGATTATTATTTATTTTATGTTTTATTTGTTTGTTTAATATTGTTATGGTTGTATACAATTAATTGAAATGTTATTGTTATTATGATTATTTAAAAGTGTATTGCTCTTGGGTTTGCCATGGATCTAGCCTTTGATGCTGATATAGTGGTAAATGATAAATAAGTAAATAAATAATTGATATGATAATGATTTGAGGAATCATTCATGTCTGAAGCTCAAACACTGCAGGAATCAATGAGCACTATTAATAGATATGCTTGCAAATGAAGAAATCTGATGTCGGAGTGAAATGTGTTGCTCTCTGCTGCTCCCTTTAGGTCTAACATGAAACTGCAGGCAGAGCTCTGTGTGTGTGTGTGTGTGTGTGTGTGTGTGTGTGTGTGTGTGTGTGTGTGTGTGTGTGTGAATGAGTGTTTATGTGTGTGTGTGCATGTGACGTGTGAGTGTTTGTTTGTGTGAGTGAGTGTGTGTTTGTGCATGTGAGTGTGTGTGTGTATGTGTTTGCGGGCGCACGCGTGTGTGTGTGTGTATGTGTGTGTGTTTGTGTCTTTGTATGTGTGTGTGCATGTGATGTGTGAGTGTTGGTTTGTGTGAGTGAGTGTGTGTGCATGTGAGTGTGTGTGTATGTGTTTGCGGGCATGCGTGTGTGTGTGTGTGTTTGTGAGTGTGTATATGTGTGTGTGTGTGTCTATTTGTGTCTTTGTATGTGTGTGTGCATGTGACATGTGAGTGTTTGTGTGAGTGTATATATGTGTGTGTGTGTGGGTGTGTGTTTGTGAGTGTGTATATGTGTGTGTGTGTGTGTGTGTGTCTA
>JARWKJ010000009.1:4095425-4110425 GCA_029959095.1 Rhinichthys osculus | reverse complement strand
AGTCAGACGTAGACATGTCGCACGCGCAAATTGAAAGTGTTTCACTCTTCACACTATCGATGACTGACCTTGGTGACACTTTGAACAAGTTTACATGTGTTAACATTAGTTAACTATAGTAGTTAAAGTCCCCCTGTGGTGTAAATCCAGCTTTTAATGTTGTTTATGTGTCTATGTGGTGTTTTGAATATGCTTTAAGACACACCATGTGTAAATTCATAAGTCGACGGACAGCATTGCTGAGTATTTTCTCCTTAAAGTGTAACTCTTGCCAAAATTGAACCTAGGCTCTTTTTGTTTATCTACCCGAGTCAAACTTTCGTGTAATAGCATAATTAGAATGGAAACGCCACTTTTTTTAAAAATGATTTACCGTATTTTCGTTTTAGGTAAAAATGCCTTTTGAATGGGAGTGCATGGGGCACCTCTATGATAGCATCAGTTTTTAAAACACTAACCAGGGCCTCTACACATGAACTTGAGCATTGAATTCATTGTTTGTGTACACAAAGTTTACTAAAAAGAAAGGTTTTGTACGACTACTCACTTTATCAGTTAGTGTTTCCGGCGGCTGGAATTTTGTCAGTCAAAAGTAGTCGATCTCCGAATGCAACGTAACATGAGGAGAGTAAAGATGGAAAGCTCCTAAGGCCGTGTGTCCACCAAAGCGTTTTTAGCCAGTTGAAAACGCTAGCCGACGCTCTGCTGAAAACGCCTAGCTGTGGGCGCTTGAGAGCGTTTTGGAAGCGCAGCGTTTTTTTCCGTTGAGACGTTTCGTTGCTATGATACAGAATATCCGCAGCACAGTTTACTAGTAACTGATTTCGCAGATAATTTGTTTCATACTGAAAATTAATTTTTCATCCATTTTGTTCGGTTTGCTCTGCTGGTTGATGTCGTTTTACAGAAAAAATGTTGTGACAGTTGGTCGGTGTGGTATTAGCCCCGCCCCTCCTCCACTGTGATTGGACGGCTGGGTAAAAGTGACAGTGATGAGCGCTGCGTTTTATCCAAAGTTGAAAATTTTTCAACTCTCGGCGACCTGTAAAAAACGCCGTGCGCTCGGCGCTTCAGTGTGAAAAAAACGTCCAGCGCCTCGTTACGCTCATGGCGTTTAAAAACGCGGCGCTCCCATTGAAAATAATTGAAAACGTACGCCAGGCGCGTGGAAAAACGCTTTGGTGGACACACAGCCTAAAGCTTGTTTACACATAAATGCACAGATAATTTTTTTGTTTTGTCGTTAGTGAAATTAAAAGTTCATGACATTTCCTCATATGGAGTCAGTTCAATACGTTGCATTCGGAGATCGACTACTTTTGACTTTTTTTTATTTTGATGCTATCATAGAGGTGCCCCATGCACTCCGATTCAAAAGGCATTTTTACCTCCTAAAACGAAAATACGGTCAATCTTAAAAGTGGCATTTCCATTCTAATTATTCTTTTACACGAAAGTTTGACTCGGGTGGATTAACAAAAAGAACCTAGGTTCAATTTTGTCAAAAGAGTTACACTTTAAACCGACAGTTAACCAAAGACAGTCTCAAAAACACGGTTTGAAATCGCTGGTGTTTCTGACGTCACAAACGACCTTGTAACCAATCAGATCAACGTGTGATCGTCAACCAGTGGATCTCTGAGCTGAGTGAGTGAGTGGAGGCGGGGCTCATTTGCATATTCATAGAACCGCGAATACTAAATGAGGGTGTCGAGTTACATTCAAGCTATTTTTAGGCATGATGAAAAAAAAAAAAATACGTTTAAATATGTAATTTTGGTGATCAAAGATGAGTTTTAAGGGATAAAATGATTGACTACAGGGGGACTTTAACATCAACCAACCATGAAAAATACAAAAATACTTATTTAATGTTTACTAAATAAAAGTTATATCTGTTAATATTATTTATGGAACTCAGATAACATGAACTAACATGAACACAGATTAATAAATGCTGCAGCTATAGTTGCACATAGTTAGTTAATGCATTAGAAAATGTTTATAGTTAATAAACCTCTAGAAAATGTCATACTTCACCTTTAAACCGAAAAGAGAGTCTGTTAGCCAATCAGATGGGCTTTTCACACTTGTACTTGTTAATCTAAGGTTAATATTTTGGGTTATATTGTTTCATGCTTTACACAGTAATTAATCTTAACACATGTGAAACCCAGTGCTAAAATGTTAGGGTTAAATGAGAGAGTAAGGCGTAGTGAAAAGTCACGGTTGTTTATTTATATTGCACCATTTATACAGATTAGTTAGTTTGAAGCTGATATTTCATTAGGTGCATTATTAGATTAGATTAGTGTCGCAGCTGTGTGTTAAAGTGTTGAAAACAGGATATATTCAGCTTATGTAACTGAACCCCAAAAGCTGTTTGAGTCGTATGACACGGTTCAGCTGGCGTTACGATGTGTGTGTGTGTGTGTGTGTGTGTGTGAGTATAAAAGTGGCTTGAAGATCTACATCAAAGACATTAAGCAGACGCTCTTCTGCTGTGAGTCAGCTGATACATGTGTCTGCGTATTTTAGCTGGTTTTATGAGGCAGCTTGTGTACTCCTCTGCCAAATAAATAATATGATCGGTTTATGTGTGTGTGTGTGTGTGTGTGTGTGTGTGTGTGTGTGTGTGTAATGGCGGAGGAAAGGCGCGAGTTATTTTTATCTGTATGGGAACAGAGGGTCTTTGTCAGCAGCTGGAGGAAACGGATTGGGAAGTTGACGTACACACACACACACACACACACATATACAGAGACACACACACACACACATGCTATTTTAGGCCTTTAAATGTTTGAAGGTTTGTCTGGAGTGGGATTCGAGTGATACAGCAGGAAAAGTTTGAGTCCACTAGTAAACATGATTCTATTTTGCATTCTAATTCTATTAAAAATGGTTTCATTTAAATAAATATACATTAGGGATCCACCTGGCCGATACCGATAACCGATAATACTTTACATTTGAAAGCCGATAACAGATATATTGGCTGATCAATCTAAATCCAAATTTTTATATAATTTTTGAGAGCCTGATTACAAAAACAAAACTCTCACCATTAAAAGCCACGTCCCAAACACACAATAATAATGTTCTCATTATAATTCTATGCAGCCGATATGACAGATTTGCGGTGCTAATGTTGCACTGAACTGTATTTTCCTTTTTTGAAGTGATTCCAATCATATTTCAAGCAATTTGAAAACTATCATGTTGAACAGTGCGCATCTGAAGAGTCTCAGCTGAAGGAAATAATACAGTATTTATCGGCTTTAATATATCGGCCAAATTTACGTATCGGGCCGATAACGCTAACATTAAAAACGACCATATATCGGCCGATACAGATATGGTGGCCGATATAGCGTGCATACCATATACACTACCGTTCAAAAGTTTGGGGTCAGTGAGAATTTTATTTTTATTTTTTGGAGGAAAGAAATCAATACTTAATTTGATCGAAAGTGACAGTAAAGACATTTATAATGTTACAAAAGATTCTATTTCAAACAAATGCTGTTCTTTTGAACTTCCTATTCATCAAAGAATCCAAAAAAAAAAAAAAAACTGTACAACTGACAGATCAACAACTGTTTCAACATTGATAATAATAATAAATGTTTCTTGAGCATCAAATCCTCATATTATACTGATTTGTGAAGGATCATTTGACACTGAAGACACTGACACTGGTGATGCTGAAAATACAGCTTTGATCACAGGAATAAATTACACTTTACTATATATTCACACAGAAAACAGCTGATTTACACTGGAATAATATTTAATACTATAACTGATTTTTGTTGAATTTTTAATCAAATAAGCGCAGCCATGGTTAGCAGAAGAGAATTCTTTTAAAAGTATTTAAAATCGTACCGACCCCAAACTTTTGAACGGTAGTGTATATATATATATATATATATATATATATATATATATATTAAAGCATTTAAAAAAAAATCAATGCACTTTGAAAAAACATTGAACAAATGTATGTTAATAAATGCTGTAAAAATATGTTGCACATTGTTAGTTAATGTCGTCTAGTGTTTACAAATGAGACCTTATTGAAAGTGTCACCTAATGCAAGAAGTTAAATGATTTATCTAAAACTAATCAACACTTTTTCACACATGATTATTTAATCATTTTTATTTATATGCACCAATAGAAACGACATAGAATTAAAAACATATGCACTAAAACTTTTTTTTTTTTAGTAATAATAATAATGCTAACTATTTGTTTGACTCACTCTTGAACTGATCTTAATGCTTTGGCACTCTCCTACTAATGAATTGCTAAAAAAGGAGAAATCTGAAACTAATATAATGTCACAGTATTTAGGTAAACTTGATAGCCAAATAAAAAGCTCATTGCAATATTTTTTCTTAGGGTTGCATAATGTCATATTACTAGCAAAATCATTGCAGATATGTTTGCTCAGCCCTACCTTGGCACCCTGTAAGTTGAATAACAAGAGCTCTTTGCTCGAAGTGTGTGTGTGTGTGTGTGTGTGTGTGTGGACAGTGTGTTCCTTGTTCCTTTGCCTCAGTTTGTAGGAGAAGCACATGTTTCTGCTGCTCACACACACACATTAAAGGTTATGTGTGGATAAATCAGCTTATTACACTTGAACAAATCTATTCCCGATTTCTTCAGTTTCACATGACCGACTCCTGAGTTTTCCCCCTCTCTCTCTCTCTCTCCATAGGTAATCACTCCGTGTCGTCGGCTCATTCTGTGTGCGGAAAACAGGAAAGAAATGGAGGAATGGATCGCAGCGCTGAAGAGCGTTCAGAACAGAGAACACTTCGAGGTGAGATTCTCCGTCTAATGGAAAGTTGTTTAGGGTTTATTAGAGAAATGTATAACTCCACAGTCTCTTTTTCATTGCATTTAGTCACAGGGTTATTTGAGGTTTTACCACAGGCTTGAATAACTTACGCTACCGTTCAAAAGTCTGGGGTGAAGAGTCTCTACTGCTCGCCAAAGCTGCATTTATTTGATCAAAAAATACTGTGAAATATTTTTAGCAGTTTTCTATGTGAATATCTAGTAAAGTGTAATTTATTCCTGTGATCAAAGCTGAATTTTCAGCATCATTACTCCATAAGATCCTTTCAGAAATCACTCTAATATGATGTTTGATGCTCCAGAAACGTTTATGATCATTATCAATATTCATATTTTTGTGAAAACTGTGATACATTTTATTTTTCAGGATTCTTTGATGAATAGAAAGTTCAAAAGAACAGCATTTGTTTGAAACAGACTCTTTTGTAACATTATAAACGTCACTTTTGATCCGTTTCATGCTTGTTTCTCTGCTCTAGTCCACTCAGTTCAGCATGGATCATTTCTCGGGGATGCATAACTGGTACGCCTGTTCACACGCTCGCCCCACGTACTGTAACGTCTGCCGGGAGGCTCTGTCTGGAGTCACGTCTCACGGGCTGTCCTGCGAAGGTCTGTCACTCTTCAGCATGAGTTTTCATTTGATCATTATCGGTAGGGTGAATGCAGGTAAAGTGGGCCGTTTAAGTTTGCTTCTACTGTGCTCAATGGGTTAACACTTTCAGAGCATGACAATGGTCTTTAATTAAAGAGACACTATTTCTTTAAATGATAAAATCGTTACTGGTGGGTGTGGTTAAAGGTAGAATCCCTTTGACTTAAGATTTTATTTTCTAACTTATATAAGGGTGCTCACTAAATGTAAACAAATATTATTGTGAGAGTTCCTGGTTTGTTTGTTACTACGAATGAAATGCAATGAATAAAATGTTTTAAAATGTGTTAGTTTTCTTGTAAAGTGTTTAAATATTGCTGGCTCACTTTGGCTGAATGTGTAAGATAATTCAGGTTAAAGTGGGCCACCTTTAACCTTCAGTAATTATACTCAAATTCATTGATTATTTTATAGTGGACATGTATAATCTACTTTTTTTTTTAAACAGAAGTATGTGTGCCATTAGGAAATTTAAGTCAGAGATGGAAGAGAGGAAAGAAAGAGCAAAAAATAAGGCATTACGTTTAATCTGTGGAGTGAAGAAAGGAGCGAAATGTAAATGCAGAATATAACGCTTTAAATATGGACACAATTAAAGTTCATTTAAAGTTTTACATGTGTTTTTAATTAAGAGACGGGATCATTTTTGATAAATCAGGCATGGCCCACTTTACCAGACCAGCCGGCCCACTTTACCTGGAAATAAATTTGCCTGGAGTGCATGATCTCTGAATGTTTATTAGTATATAGCTCGCAAATAACACATTATATCAACTGTATTCAAATTTAAATATTATAGCTGGACCTTAAAGTTAACAAAAAAACTAAAAAGTTAACAACAAAAAAACCATCTAGGTATCTAAATGACACGTTTAACAAAAAGCGGCCCACTTTACCTGCATTCACCCTACATTAGAAGTTTCTCTTTTGAATGTGTTTAAGTGCTGATTTATGTGTTAAATTAAACAAATTCTGTCATCAATTACTCACCCTATGTCATTCATATTCAAAACACAATTTGTTTTGATTAAATCGGAGAGATTTCTTTCCATCCATTGACAGCTATTTATGCAACCTCACCTTTGTCGCTTTAAAAAGATCATAAAGAGATGGTAAAACTAATCCGTATGAATTGAGCGATTCAGTCCAAATTTTCTGACTCGGATTGCTTTTTATATGATTTCATTAAAATATCTTCATTTGTGTGTTTAAAGATGAATGAAAATCTTGGAGGTTTGAAAGCACACTAACCTTTTAACTTGACTGAAACCCTTGTGTGTCGTACAGTGTGCAAGTTCAAGGCTCACAAGCGTTGTGCGGTCAGAGCCACTAATAACTGCAAATGGACGACACTGGCCTCCATCGGCAAAGACATACTGGAGGACGAGGATGGGGTGAGTGCATGGTCAATTTATTCCCAGCTAATATTAGAGCTTCAGTTAGTTGTCAAGGCAACATTTCAAAATTTAGTGTAAGTTTTCCATTTAATATTTGTATTTTTAAACATTTTTTAATAGTTTTAGCTGTTCCAAAATATAGTGAGCTGCCTACATTATACTTACTACTTAGGTATCTAATTTTAGCCAAAAAGATAGCATTGCGTGCATTGTGACAACATTAATTATTTAATTCAGTACCATTAAAGGGTTAGTTCACTTCAAAACTGATTTTAAAACTGTATGAATTTATTTGCAGAATGTCAGTTACCAAACAGTTGGACTCCATTGACTTCTATAGTAGGGAAAGAAATACTATGGAAGTCAATGGGGTCCATCAACTGTTTGGCTCAACATAACTAGTTTGGTTCCATCAACATAATTAGTGACTTGTCCTGTAAATAACACCGTCCTGAACTCGGTAGATCTCGATGCCTCATCAGTGGCTGGAGGGGAATCTGCCGGTCAGTGCCAAATGCACCGTGTGTGATAAAACCTGCGGCAGCGTTCTCAGACTTCAGGACTGGCGCTGTTTATGGTGTAAAGCCATGGTGAGTGTGTGTGAAAGTTCATCTTTTATGACGTTTATTACCTTTTATTAATGTTATGCTACTTGTTAAATGGAAGGCAAAGATGACAATCAACTGTGTGTACGTTCTCCAGGTGCATGCTGGGTGCAAAGACCAGCTCTCTCCCAAGTGCCCGTTGGGTCAGTGTAAAGTCTCCGTGATTCCACCCACCGCCCTCAACAGCATCGACTCGGACGGTGAGCATCCAATCAGAGCACTCCCTCAGAATCAACCAATCAGAGCATTCCCCTTTATAATCAAACAATCAGAGCAATCCCTCAGAATCAACCAATCAGAGCATTCCCTCAGAATCAACCAATCAGAGCATTCCCCTTTAGAATCAACCAATCAGAGCATTCCCCTTTAGAATCAACCAATCAGAGCATTCCCCTTTAGAATCAACCAATCAGAGCATTCCCCTTTAGAATCAACCAATCAGAGCATTCCCCTTTAGAATCAACCAATCAGAGCACTCCCCTTTAGAATCAACCAATCAGAGCACTCCCCTTTAGAATCAACCAATCAGAGCATTCCCCTTTAGAATCAACCAATCAGAGCATTCCCCTTTAGAATCAACCAATCAGAGCACTCCCCTTTAGAATCAACCAATCAGAGCACTCCCCTTTAGAATCAACCAATCAGAGCATTCCCCTTTAGAATCTACCAATCAGAGCACTCCCCTTTAGAATCAACCAATCAGAGCATTCCCCTTTAGAATCAACCAATCAGAGCACTCCCTCAGAATCAACCAATCAGAGCATTCCCCTTTAGAATCAACCAATCAGAGCACTCCCCTTTAGAATCAACCAATCATAGCATTCCCCTTTAGAATCAACCAATCAGAGCACTCCCTCAGAATCAACCAATCAGAGCACTCCCTCAGAATCAACCAATCAGAGCATTCCCCTTTAGAATCAACCAATCAGAGCACTCCCCTTTAGAATCAACCAATCAGAGAACTCCCTTGTAATCTACCAATCAGAGCATTCCCTCAGGATCAACCAATCAGAGCACTCCCTTGTAATCAACCAATCAGAGCATTCCCCTTTATAATCAACCATTCAGAGCACTCCCTTGGGCTCTCCATCAGAAATAGCTCTTATCCTAAAACCTCACAGAAATGACCAATTATGGCTTTATGTCAGAAATAGTTCAGAACGTGGAGCACTCGCATGCTTTAGAGCGCCTGAAGATAAAAAATGATGCATGTTTAAAGTTTAACTGAGATTAACGAATGCTTTAAGTATTTTTTCATTGTTAGTTCATGTTAACTAACAGTATTGTAAAGTGTTACCATATAAATAATACTAAAATAACACAGTGAAAATGCAACATCTCTCTTGTGTGTGTGTGTGTGTGTAGGGTTCTGGAAGGCGACGTGTCCTCCGACCTGCACGAGCCCGTTGTTGGTGTTCGTGAACAGTAAAAGTGGAGATAATCAGGGTGTGAAGTTTCTACGCCGGTTTAAACAGCTGTTGAACCCTGCTCAAGTGTTCGATCTGATGAATGGAGGGCCACATCTGGGGTGAGACTCACAAACTCACACACACACACACACACACACACACACACACACACACTCACACACACTCTCACACACTCACGCATACACACACACTTACTCACTCATATACACACACACATACACACGCACTCACATACACACACGCCCACACATTCGCGCGCGCACACACACACGTTCATACACTCACACGTACACACAAACAGACACTCACACATACTTACTCACTCATACACACACACACTCACACTCACGTACACACACACACACACACACACACTAACTCACAGACACCCATACACCCACACGTTCACAAACACACACACACACGCACCCACACGTTCACACACACACACACACACACACACTAACTCACAGACTAACTCACAGACACCCATACACCCACACGTTCACAAACACACACACACACGCACCCACACGTTCACACACACACACACACACACACACACACACACACACACACACACACTAACTCACAGACACCCATACACCCACACGTTCATACAAACACCCCCACGTACACAAACACACACACACACGCACCCACACGTTCACACACACACTCACACGTACACAGACAGAAACACACACACACACACACACACACATATGTACACAGACACACACACACACACACACACGCACACACACACACACACACTCCCACGTACACACTCCCACGTACACACACACACACACACACACACACACACACACACACATACACACACACACACACACACACACATACACACACACACACACACACACACACACACACACAGGATAGTAAACATCCACTCAGACAATGAAAATCAATATTTTACATATTTGTTTACTGACATCTTTATATGTGTGTGTGTGTGTGTCTTTCGTAGCTTGCGTCTGTTTCAGAAGTTCGATACGTTTCGTATTCTGGTGTGTGGGGGTGATGGCAGTGTCGGATGGGTGCTCTCAGAGATAGACGCTCTGACTTTACACAAACAGGTACACACACACACACACACACACACACACCCAGCAGAGACTCAATCACACTGCAGACGACAGCAGAATCCCAGTATGCATGCTTGTAATAACTGCATAAAAACTACATTTGTTTTAAGGACTAGTTGACCCATAAATAGAGTTTTTATCACGTACTCACAGCAAAGTCATTCCCACATAATACAGGATTGGCATGACATGACACAATCCTAATATGGCATACTATACACAGGGTGCAATAGGGCTCAGACACACTTTGCTTGCACTGCGTTCTGGTGGTGTTTTTTTTTTTTTGCATGCCTTAAAATCAACTTGAGTGCATTTACATTTTTATATATTTATGCATTTGGCTGACACCTTTATCCAAAGCACATTCAAGGTTTGCATTTTGTCAGTTCATGCATTTCCTGGGATTCGAAACCTTATGTTGCTAGTGCCATTGCTGGACTGTGTAAGCTGCAGGTGTGTGTCCGGAGTGTTTGATGTTTTGATGTGGGGTCTGCAGTGCCAGCTGGGCGTACTTCCTCTGGGAACAGGAAATGACCTGGCCAGAGTTTTGGGATGGGGCTCAGCGTGCGATGACGACACACAGTTACCCCAGATACTGGAGAAGCTGGAGAGGGCCAGTACCAAGATGCTGGACAGGTCAGTGTGTGTGTGTGTGTGTGTGTGTGTGTGTGTGTGTGTGTGTGTGTGTGTGTGCTTAAAGAAGCTGTCACAGTCTGTTACAGTCCTTGAACTGAATACTCAACGCTTTTATTTCTCATAGATGGAGTATTATGGTATATGAGACCAAGTTACCACGGCAACACTCCAGCTCCACGGTAACAGAGGACTGCAGTGAGGACTCAGAGGTATGCTGATTTAAAGGGACAGTTCTCTCTTCTGATTGGCTGTTCTGTGTTTCTTCTCTTCTGATTGACTGCTCTGTGTTTCCTCTCTTCTGATTGGCTGTTCTATGTTTCCTCTCTTCTGATTGGCTGTTCTATCTTTCTTCTCTTCTGATTGACTGCTCTGTGTTTCCTCTCTTCTGATTGGCTGTTCTATGTTTCCTCTCTTCTGATTGGCTGTTCTATCTTTCTTCTCTTCTGATTGACTGCTCTGTGTTTCCTCTCTTCTGATTGGCTGTTCTATGTTTCCTCTCTTTTGACTGGCTGTTCTGTGTTTCCTTTCTTCTGATTGGCTGTTCTGTGTTTCCTCTATTCTGATTGACTGCTCTGTTTCTCCTCTCTTCTGATTGGCTGTTCTATGTTTCCTCTCTTCTGATTGGCTGTTCTGTGTTTCTTCTCTTCTGATTGACTGCTCTGTGTTTCCTCTCTTCTGATTGGCTGTTCTATGTTTCCTCTCTTCTGATTGGCTGTTCTATGTTTCCTCTCTTCTGATTGGCTGTTCTATGTTTCCTCTCATGACTGGCTGTTCTTTGTTTCTTCTCTTCTGACTGGCTGTTCTGTGTTTCCTTTCTTCTGATTGGCTGTTCTGTGTTGCCTCTCTTCTGATTGGCTGCATTGTTTTTCCTCTCTTCTGATTGACTGCTCTGTGTTACCTCTCTTCTGATTGGCTGTTCTATGTTTCCTCTCTTCTGATTGGCTGTCCTGTGTTTCCTCTCTTCTGATTGACTACTCTGTGTTTCCTCTCTTCTGATTGGCTGTTATGTGTTTCCTCTCTTCTGATTGGCTGTTCTGTGTTTCCTCTCATCTGATTGGCTGTCCTGTGTTTCCTCTCTTCTGATTGGCTGTCCTGTGTTTCCTCTCTTCTGATTGGCTGTTATGTGTTTCCTCTCTTCTGATTGGCTGTTATGTGTTTCCTCTCTTCTGATTGGCTGTTATGTGTTTCCTCTCTTCTGATTGGTTGTCCTGTGTTTCCTTTCTTCTGATTGGCTGTTCTATGTTTCCTCTCTTCTGATTGGCTGTTCTATCTTTCTTCTCTTCTGATTGACTGCTCTGTGTTTCCTCTCTTCTGATTGGCTGTTCTATGTTTCCTCTCTTCTGATTGACTGCTCTGTTTCTCCTCTCTTCTGACTGGCTGTTCTGTGTTTCCTTTCTTCTGATTGGCTGTTCTGTGTTTCCTCTCTTCTGATTGACTGCTCTGTTTCTCCTCTCTTCTGATTGGCTGTTCTATGTTTCCTCTCTTCTGATTGGCTGTTCTGTGTTTCTTCTCTTCTGATTGACTGCTCTGTGTTTCCTCTCTTCTGATTGGCTGTTCTATGTTTCCTCTCTTCTGATTGGCTGTTCTATGTTTCCTCTCTTCTGATTGGCTGTTCTATGTTTCCTCTCATGACTGGCTGTTCTTTGTTTCTTCTCTTCTGACTGGCTGTTCTGTTTCCTTTCTTCTGATTGGCTGTTCTGTGTTGCCTCTCTTCTGATTGGCTGCTTTGTTTTTCCTCTCTTCTGATTGGCTGTTCTATGTTTCCTCTCTTCTGACTGGCTGCTCTGTCTTTCCTCTCTTCTGATTGGCTGCTTTGTTTTTCCTCTCTTCTGATTGACTGCTCTGTGTTTCCTCTCTTCTGATTGGCTGTTCTATGTTTCCTCTCTTCTGATTGGCTGTCCTGTGTTTCCTTTCTTCTGATTGGCTGTTCTGTGTTTCCTCTCTTCTGATTGGCTATTATGTGTTTCCTCTCTTCTGATTGGCTGTCCTGTTTTTCCTCTCTTCTGATTGGCTGTTTTGTGTTTCCTCTCCTCTGATTGGCTGTTATGCGTTTCCTCTCTTCTGATTGGCTGTTTTGTTTCAGGTGCAGCACATTCTGACCTATGAGGACTCTGTTGCTGCTCATCTTTCCAAAATCTTGACGTCTGATCAGCACTCTGTGGTCATTTCCTCCGCCAAGTACGTACAGTATATGTGCATCGCTGTGTATTTCTGTTTTTGTGTATCCTGGCTGCTGGCTGCTTATCTAAAAGTGTGTTTTTCAGAGTCTTGTGTGAAACAGTTAAGGATTTTGTTGCGAAAGTGGGACGTGCGTACGAGAAGAACACAGAAAATTCTGAAGAATCAGAGGTCATGGCTAAAAAGGTGAGCTGTGATTGGCTATTAGCTGACTTGCGGTTTTGTGATTGGCTTTTGGAGGCTGGAAGTGTTTTGTGACTGGCTGATGAAGTACTCAGGATGTTTTTGTATGCAGTGTGGTGTGCTTAAAGAAAAGTTGGACTCGTTACTGAAAACGCTTAACGAGGAATCTCAGGCCCCCAGCGTGATGACTGCGCCTCCGCCCACCATCGCCGAAGAGCAGGTTGACGGGGAGGGTGTGGTTTTGGCTCCGCCCACCATCATGGCTCCTTGTTCTCCTCGACCACCTGCCGCCATCTTCAAACCTCGTGAGCAGCTGATGTTACGCGCCAACAGCTTAAAGAAAGCCATCAGACAAATCATAGAGCACACAGAGAAAGGTATTGTAGCTTTAATTAAATGTATCGTAATTTTTCTAAAGAAAAAATGTGAGTGGTGCTTCCCGTGCGTAACTACACTGTCTCGAGTAAAAAAAGCTCACCCCCATGATATTCTGAGTGATATGGGTGTGGGTTTAGCAAGATACTAACACAAATAGCATGTTTTTAACAAGAAGCTAACATGATTAACATGTTTTTGCATAATGCTAACATAAGCATTTTGTTAGCATGATGCTAACACAATTAGCATGTTACTAACATGATGTTAACACAATTAGCATTTTGGTATCATGATGTTAACACAATTAGCATTTTGGTATCATGATGTTAACACAATTAGCATGATGCTAACACAATTAGCATGATGCTAACACAATTAGCATGTTACTAACATGATGTTAACACAATTAGCATTTTGGTATCATGATGTTAACACAATTAGCATGATGCTAACACAATTAACATGTTTTTAACATCATTAGCTAACATCATTAGCATTAGCATCATAGCATTAACTTTACACAATTAGCATGTTAAGATTATGCTAACACCATTAACATTTAGTAAGCATGATGTTAACACAATTAGTATTTTGCTAGCATGATGCTAACACAATTAGCATTTGCTAGCATGTTTTGTTGAGTATCGAAACAGATTTCACCAATCGATTTGATTTTGATTCACAAGCTCTTGGTTCAATTCGTTTCCCATCCCTACTTCACATAATGAAACACTCGAGTTCAAAACTGCAGATTTCACATGTGTGTCCTGGTGTTTCAGCGGTGGATGAACAGAACGCTCAGACGGAGGAAGGTTTGCCGTCACTGCCTGCGGAGGAGGAAGATGAGGATGATGATGCTGAGCGATTATCTCTGCTGTCGTACAGCAACAGAACGCGAGCCAGTCGAAGAGGTGAGGCTCTTTCAGCGCCACGGCTCCTTCCTGACATACACACACTATCACTCACTCATGTTTCTCTCTCTCTCAGTGTCTAAGACTCCGTGTGAGAAGCTCATCAGTAAAGAACGCCTGTCCATAGGCAGCTCCACCTCACTTCCTGCCCAGACAGGAAGTCGGGAGAATATGCCCATGCTGAACACCAAGATCTTGTATCCCAGTAAGAGCAGCAGTGGTGATGAATACAGCAATGTTTGATGTTGTTGAAACGTGTGTGTGTGTGTGTGTGTCTGTGTGCATGTCTCAGGATGGGTGTGCATACTAACACAATTAGCATGTTGTTAGCAAGATGCTGACATAATTAGCATTTTGTTAGCATTGATGCTTAACATTTTGTAAAACATATTAACACGATTAGCATGTTGTTGTTAACATGTTTTTAACAAGATATTAACATGATTAGCATGTTGTTAACGTAATGCTAACATGATTAGCACAATTTTAACATGTTGTTAGCATGACGCAAGAGCAGCAGTGGTGATGAATAAAGCAGTGTTTGATGTGTGTGTGTGTGTGTGTGCAGGTCTCAGGGCAGGTGTGTACTAACACAAGTTACTAACACAATTAGAATGTTGCTAGCAAAATGATGACATCATTAGCA
>JARWKJ010000009.1:4065425-4087925 GCA_029959095.1 Rhinichthys osculus | reverse complement strand
ATCTTACGAATTATTAACGAAGGAATTATTTTGACCCCCCGCAAAATAAAAAGTGGAAAGAGATAACAAGTGAATTCAGGACTACCTCATGTTGCGCGTTTGCACTTTTTGAGAAAAACAATGGCACAATAAAAAAAGATTTTCAGGTCTATGTCCAATTCGCCTTTGGCTAAGCCCCGCCCCCCTTAGTTACTGTTGCTACGTCCGACAAACAAACTTCATCTGGGCTCTGGTATCAACATGGCTTATGCTGTGACGGCTCTTCCAGCTGAAATTTGATCAAACTTTTATAAAGCAGCAAATAAAGTGTCCGATAGAAGTAGGCAAAAGGGGCTGCAATATACGTTCGAAGGCTATATTCACGACATACGAGTGAAACGCAAGGAACAACAAGGCATCCAAATAGAGGCAAAAGCACACCGGTCAAAGTCAAAATATGAGCCACCGCATATCCTACTAATGGAGACGGAGGCTGGGACTAACAATATCTGTTCATGCAAAGCTCTATTCACTTCTATAATCGTTATTACACAGCAAACGGACTACGCGAGTATAACGTTGTATTTATTAGCAGCGTGTGCTAGACGACACTTGTCAGGATTTGACTTCGGTTTGGGAAGGGGAAAAAACACACACCCCCCTCCAACCTCTCTGGGAAACGCGTATCTGTGTTACAAATGCCCCAGGCACAACGTTAACCATATTTTAGATAAAACTACGGCGGTAATAATAGCCTGGCGAGACCAAAACTATGAGACGCCTGTGTTAAACTCAATGGAGCGCTGTGAAAAAGTGTCGGACCTCTGTGGGAGCTCGTTCTTGGCTGCGCTGTGATTGGTCAATCGACATTCTAGGGTGTGGCTTAGCAAAAGGCGAATTAAATCCCTCACCTTTTTCTAGTAATAGGGTTAAAATACATATTTTGCCTGTAATTTAACTAAGGTGTACTAAAATGTGATTCCAATTTTTTTTTTCTCATATCGCAATATAATATCGATATCGTCCGGACAGTGAAAAATATCGTGATATGAATTTTTGCTCATATCGCCCACCCCTAATGCTGGTGTTTCGCGTGCATTCGGCCAATCAGCGAACACTAACGTCACGATAGTTCCTATAGCGCTGGTTTAGACCCGAGCGAAATGAGTTCCTCCTAAAGGAGTTCCTAGAGCTAAAATCATTCCTAGTTCCTGCGGTGCGAACGCGCCAACAACCGGCTACTTCCGCCAATAGTTCTAGGAACTATGAAACGGTGCGAAAGCCCCTATAGTGTAACGAGTGTTTGTGTCTTCATCAGTGCCGAACAGTGAAGATCACGATTCTGGGAGATGAAGGTGTACCTGTGCAGGTGGACGGAGAGGCCTGGATCCAACCGCCCGGATACATCCGGATCCTCCACAAGAACCGCACACAAACCCTCACCAGAGACCGGGTCAGTGAGGCATCATGGGAACGCCACCAATGATACATTTATACTAATAATCATAATTGGACCTTGGATCACAAAACCAGTCACATGGGTCCATTTTTTTAAAGATTTAGATTTATACATCATATGAAAGCTGAATTAAAGGATTAGTTCACTTTTAAAAAAACTTTTGCTGATAATTTACTCACCCCCATGTCATCCAAGATGTCCATGTCTTTCTTTCTTCAGTCGAAAAGAAATTAATGTTTTTGATGAAAACATTCCAGGATTTTGGACTTCCATGGGAACCAGACGGTTCAAGGTCCAAAAGACAGTTTCAGTGCAGCTTCAAAGGGCTTTAAACGACACCAGACGATGAATAAGGGTCTTATCTAGAGAAACGATCGGTCATTTCAAAAATAAATAGAAAAGTTGAAGTTTAAAAAGCACAAAAATGCTCGCCTTGCTCTGTTTTGTGATGCACGTTCGTGACTCTCCTGTTCGAACTCGTTCATCAAAATGAACGAATCTTTTTTCGAGTCATTTCGTTCATTTCGTTCGTTGAATGAACGAAATGACTCGAAAAAAGATTTGTTCATTTTGATGAACGAGTTCGAGCAGGAGAGTCACGAACGTGTATCATTTGTGCTTTTTAAATGTCAACTTTTCTATTTATTTTTTAAATGAGCGATCGTTTCTCTAGATAAGACCCTTATTCATCGTCTGGTGTCGTTTAAAGCCCTTTGAAGCTGAACTGAAACGGTCATTTAGACCTTGAACCGTTTGGTAGCCAGTAAAGTGCATTATATGGAGAAAAATCCTGGAATGTTTTCATCAAAAACCTTCATTTCTTTTCGACTGAAGAAAGAAAGACATGGACATCTTGGATGACATGGGGGTGAGTAAATTATCAGCAAAAGTTTTTTTTAAAGTGAACTAATCCTTTAAGGCGAGACACTACAGGTGAATAGGGTAATTTTTTTAACTAGCAGATATCACCATGAAACTTTCCCAGTTGATTACCTACATTAAGATGAGAAAAAAATGTATTACAAATTTTCTGTAATTTAATGTTTAAATATGCAAATTAGGCATTATCTAATAAAATATGCACTAATTTGCATAAATTTCAAAACATGAAATCTGAGTATTGGATAAAGCCAGGTTCAAAATTATTTTTTCATTGTGTTCACATATTAGATGGGAAAAAAATTACTGAGGGATTTATGGATATCTACTTTTGTTATCCTATAAATCAGAATATACTGTCAATAGCCTTAAAAAAAGGATTTTTTGCCATGTTTTTTGGAATAAAATGTTATATAAATCGGGCTAGGAATAATATATTTACAAATCCCTCTGTAAATGTCTTTCATAATATAACTAGGTACAAGACTGGGAAGTTTGGTGTATATAGGTGCTACCGAAGTGGAGATTTCGGACTTTGAGTATGAGAGAAAAGTCATTTTGAGAAAACGGGCTTTAAAGATTTAGCATCAGCCAATGAGATTGGGCATTTGCACCCTTTTACTTTCACGATTGGTTGCTGATAAAAAGGAAATGACCATATTTGGATCCGACAACATTGTACAGGAGAGAGAGAGCTTTCTAACGGTGTGTGTGATGACGGTGCAGATCGCTTTCGCGGAGCAACGGATGATTTACAACGCCAACTTTTGATGAATTTATGAGAAATCTACAGACGCAAACAGACAAAGTGTAGTAAAATAAAGACCTAAATGTGTATTTCGGACTTTTTTTCACCACAAGTCTGAAAGAAGACATGTTATTGAAGACAAATATCCCGAAATCTCAAAATTGACCAGTGATAAAAAAAAACTATGTTTTTGCCTGCCGTGTCGTGCCTTAATAAGCTTTCCAGTGATGTGGACAATATTCGGACCTCAGAACCAGTCACATGGGTACATTTTGTGGGTCCCACTTTAAGTAATATCTACTTACATTGAAATGAATAATTTGATACAATGGACTTATTGTGTACATACATGTTTTTACATTGTACTAATATTTTTAAAATACCTGCATGTGATTACAGCTGTAATTAATTTATGCAATTATTACATTTGGGTTCCTACGGGTCCTCAGGCACGGGTCCAAGTTTGGAAAATAAACATACACAGGTCCTTGAATTCATTTTGTGCAAGAAGTTTTCTTGGAAAAACCATATTATTCCCTCCGGTCGGATGAAAGTGTTATTTCGCCAACACTTCGTGGCCTATGCTAGCTATGACTAGCTTGCTTGATTTACGTTAGTTACGCAAATTTACGCGTTACGTTTAGTGTTTCCCGCGTGAGGTACTTTGTGTTGTACGTTGCGATGACGTTCACACGCTCACGAAACTACTACGATGGTACCGAGTTTGAGGGTATCGGACCTGGAAAGTCCTTGAAAGGTCCTTGAAGTGTTTTACTATACACACCATGAACACAATAAGTACATTGTGCTTATTTTTCGATGTAAGTACATAGTACTTAAAGCCACTTAATATAAAGTGGGACCATTTTTGTATAAAAATTCGCCCCTACTGTGAATCTATTGTAACAGAAATGGAAAAATTTTGGGGTTAGAAACTACCGAATGACCCACAGTCTCTGTATTTAGGCCTGTTAACTAAATATGTTGTTAAAGGGGAAGACAAAGTCACTAATCAAAGTGATGCTGATATCAAGAAAGAAAGTTATAACGAGGAATTGGACCAATGGAGGAATATCATGGAGGAAATATGTGCAATGGAAAAAATGACCCATGACTTGAGACTGGAAGCACATAAATGTAAAATACGATGGTGGAAATGGACTTGTGTAACTCACTCAAATGTATAAAAACAAATGGAAGACCTGCATTTGTAGCACCCTACTAGTTTTTTTATTTTTTTTTATTGTGAAATTTAAGATATGCAAAAAAAAAGTGGGACCATTTTTTAAAATTTGAGAGAATTTTTGAGAAATTGAGATTTATACATCATCTGAAAGCTGAATAAATAAGCTTTCCAATGATGTATGGTTTATTAGGATAGGACAATATTGCTCGAGATACAACTATCTGAAAATCTGGAATCTGAGGGTGCAAAAAAATCGAAACATTGAGAAAATCTCCTTTAACCCTCTGGGGTCCTTCGGCCCAAATGGACCCAAAGCATTTAAATAATTTTTTTTTTAAATCATAGCTTTATCGGAATGGTCCGAAATTTGGTGACTTTGTTGGTACTTGGTATATGAACACCCACAAAAATTGGGGACAGAATTTGAATAGTCTAAGTGGTTGTAAAAAAAAATAGTCACACTCAGGACCTTCGGGTCCAAATGGACCCGCATAGGAAATGAATGGGAAATTGGCAAAAATGTGAAAATACAGAGTTTTTTTGTGCGTACAATCTACAAATCAGCCACGATCCAGAAAAAGGGGTGAATCTATAAAACATCAAGAGTGCAAAACAGACACACACACACACAAACACACTTTTATACACATACACACTAATAAATTCAGATTACATATGGGTTTTGAATTTTTAAAATGCTCAGTTTGTCCACCAGATGGCATCCATCTCATTTCAAAAATTGTTTTCATGAGGCCTAGGCTTGACTCTAAAATGAAATACAGCTTAAAAAAAAAAAAAAAACTATTATATTCAATGGGGAAAAAATGGGTCATAATTATTGCATTAATATTAATTATAAATCATTTTTTATTTGTGAAATTATCTCAAAACACCAAAAAAAGAAAAGAAAAAATATTATAAAAAACAAGTAAAAAAAAAAATTATGATTTTTTTAAAAATAAATATTAATCCCACCCTTCCGGCCCATTTGGACCCGAAGGTCCTGAGTGTGACTCTGAAATGAAGGACCCCAGAGGGTTAAAGTTGGGCATTTGTGTTGGCGATTGTGCTGCATTCACTCACACAAATAAATCTTTTATATATTTACGGTAGGAAACTTACAAAATATCTTCATGGAACATGATCTTTACTTAAGATCCTAATGATATTTGGCATAAAAGGAAAATGGATAATTTTGCCCCATACAATGTGTTGTTGGCTATTGCCACGAATATACCCGTGCATCATGTGACTGGTTTTGTGGTCCGGGGTCACTTTTGTTAACAAACAAGTATTCATAACTTCAATGAGCTCATTGTTTCTGCATTAACTTAGACAGTTTCCTCTAAATTGTAATGTGGACTCGTGCACTTTCTGTAAAGCTGCTTTGAGATGATGTGTATTGTGAAAAGCGCTGTACAAACACACGTGAATTGAATTGAAATTGACCTTCAAATGAGTAAAACACGACTCAATTGTGTCTGTTTTGCAGGCGTTCGAAAACACTCTGAAATCATGGGAGGATAAACAGAGAGGAGAGATTCCTCGGCTGGTTTCCCAGCATGCATCACAGCCGGAGATCGTTTCTGAAGACGAGACCACTCAGATCAGTCTGTTCGGACAGGCGGCCGGGGCGCTGATACACAGGTACGCAGATCTGATGCTCAGGTTTAACCAATCAAAAGATCGGGCTCAGTAAGACCTTTTTTTTTTTTTTTTATATATGAATAAATTAGTACTTTTATTCATCAAGATTGCATTAAATTGATCAAAAATGGGGGTAAATAGATTTAAAATGTAACAAAAGATTCTATTTCAAATAAATGCTGTTCTTTTGAACTTTCTATTCATCAAAGAATCCTTAAAAAAAAAGTATACATACTATATATGCATAAACTGAAACGTGTGTGTGTGTGCGTGTGTTTGTGTTTGCGCGTGCGTGTGTGTGTGTTCAGTATCAGGGAAGTGGCAGAGTCTCATCACACTATCGAGCAGGAGTTGGCTCATGCGGTGAACGCCAGCTCTAAAGCCATGGACCGTGTGTACGCCAACAAAAGCAGCGGAGTGAGTGGCGTCTGACACCTGTCAATCACAGCCTGCTGATCATGACTCGCGTTTGGTTCAGATTCAGACGAGTGCATACTTATAACATCCTACTTATGAAGTGACGTGTGTGTGTGTAGGGTTTGACCTGTAGCGTTGTGATGGAGATGGTCAGTAACGTCAAAGCTCTTCACAGTGAGACCGAACTGCTGCTCGCGGGAAAGATGTGCCTGGTGAGTGAATCATGACATTAAATAAAATATTAATATTAGATAAAAAACCTAAATTTAAAAAAATGTAAAACACAAATTAGAAATGTTGCGAGTGTCATCCCCTCATCTTCCAATTAATAAAAAAAATTATAATCGACATTTATACATAATTTTTTTTTTTTTTAAGTCCTTAGTCAGTGAACTATGGAAGCTTGTTTCCGCCACTGAATAAAAAAAAGTAAAAAAATAATTGCGACTTTTTATCTCATAATTGCGAGATATGAAGTCGCAATTCTGAGAAATAGTCGCAATTGCGAGATATAAAGTCGCAATTCTGAGATATAAAGTCGCAATTCTGAGAAATAGTCGCAGTTGCGAGATATAAAGTCACAATTATGATAAGTAAAGTCGCAATTGCGAGATATAAAGTCGCAATTATGAGAAATAAAGTCGCAATTGCGAGATATAAAGTCGCAATTCTGAGATATAAAGTCGCAATTGCGAGAAAAAAAGACAGAATTGAGACTTTTTATCTCACAATTCTGACTTTTTTTTTCTCACAATTGCGAGAAATAATTACGACTTTTTATCTCATAATTGCGAGATATGAAGTCGCAATTCTGAGAAATAGTCGCAATTGCGAGATATAAAGTCGCAATTCTGAGATATAAAGTCGCAATTCTGAGAAATAGTCGCAATTGCGAGATATAAAGTCACAATTATGATAAATAAAGTCGCAATTGCGAGATATAAAGTCGCAATTATGAGAAATAAAGTCGCAATTGCGAGATATAAAGTCGCAATTCTGAGATATAAAGTCGCAATTGCGAGAAAAAAAGACAGAATTGAGACTTTTTATCTCACAATTCTGACTTTTTTTCTCACAATTGCGAGATATAAACTCGCAATTGCGACTTATCAGGCCAATTCTAAGGAAAAAAAAGACTAACTTTTTTCCCCTCAGAATAGTTTATATCTCACAATTCTGACTTTATAACACGCAATTTCGACTTTATATCAATCAATTCTGACTTTATATCTCGCAATTCTGACTTTATAACACGCAATTGCGACTTTATATCGCGCAATTCTGAGTTTATATCTTGTAATTCTGAGAAATAAAGTCAGAATTTTGAGATGTAAACTCGCAATTGTGAGAATAAAGTCAGAATTGTGAGATAAAAAGTCGCAATTACCTTTTTTATTTTTCATTCTGTGGCGGAAACAAGCTTTCATAGTAAGCTTGATTTGTCCATTGTGACCTGATTGCAACTCTTCCTCTGTTTGTCTGTGTCGCCACCAGCATAAAATAAAATGATGAAAAAACAAAAATTTGGAAAAAATTTGAAATGTTTCAGAAATGCCACAAGTCACAGTATTTTAATGATGGTTATAGGAGGAATGTGTAATAAAAAAAACTCTCTCAATGGTCACAATCAGAGTGTCTATGATCAGTGTTGGGGAAAGCTACTTTTAAAAGTAATGCATTACAATATTGCGTTACTCCCAAATAAAGGAACTAATTACGTTACTTAGTTACTTTTTATGCAAAGTAATGCACAACATTACTTTTGCATTACTTTTTCTCACCTGGGCTGGGCTTGCTTGTTTCTTTTTTAATAACAACAAAAAAGTTATATTTTTGGCAAATGTTAAGGCCCTTTCAGACCAAAAGTGAAATGCATAAGCCTCAGGCTGAAGGAAATGCATATTTATGCATATTTACAGCTCAAATAAACCTTTCAGCTGCTGTTATTCTGAATTTTAAAAACAATAGGATTCAGGAGAAGTAGTTCAACACTCTTATTTCTAAATCTAATCTAAAGTCATTTTTGCTTATTAGTGCGGTTGAATTAGATAATTGAAGATCAGCAGCAAAGACATTGTTTAATAAAGTGCATAATAAAGTGCAAATTAAATACATCAAGTATATTTGTGTAATTTAATATAGTTAAATCTTAAAAGTTTTGCGTAAAACTCTAAGATTGCATTTCACTGTTTTTATTCATTTTGAGGAACACTGAATGTTTTCGTGCGAGTGAGAGGAGTAAATGCATGTTCACATTTAGTCTAGAACTAAAATAACCATCATGCTTACACACACACACACACACACACACACACACACACACACACACAACACCTCCTCCTCACTTTATTTCCCTCAACACGAGGACAGGAGAGCTGTCAGTCAATAAATGTGAAACAGTAACTAGCGTTACTTATTTGAAAAAGTAACTTGGATATTTTGTCGTAAATTGAAAAAGTAATGGATTACTTTACTAGTTGCTTGGAAAAGTAATCTGATTACGCAACTCAAGTTACTTGTAATGAGTTACGCACAACACTGGAAATTAATATCTGGAATAAGTCATAACTAGTAACGTAACGCATTACTTTTCTTAAAAAGTAACTAAGTAACCTTTTTTGGGAGTAACCCAATATTGTAACGCATTACTTTTAAAAGTAACTTCCCCCAACACTGAACTGATGACTTGTGTAGGTTGGCGAACAGACGAAAGCTCAGGATTTTGTTGTAAATTGAAAAAGTAATGCGTTACTTTACTAGTTACTTGAAAAAGTAATCTGGTTATACACTCAAGTTACTTGTAATGAGTTACACACAACACTGTCTAAACTCAAGTGATTGTTTGAGATACGCTGATTGCAACTCTTCCTCTGTTGTGTGTGTGTGTGTGTGTGTGTGTGACTCCAGCAGTTGGATCCTCCTCAGAGAGATCAGCTCACTGGAGCGCTGGCTTCTGTCACTCAAGAGTTACGCAGACTGACAGACATCAGCTGGCTCAGTCAGCTCATCGACCCGGCCGACGACGAGGTGCCTTGAACACTCACACACACATGTTTTTAGGGTGTTTTAGTGTCTGTAGTCTTGGGCTGCATGATACTGGGACAAAAAACTGATATATAGGGCCCTAATCACACACCCGGTGCAATGCAGCGCCAGGCGACGCAAGTGTGATTCGCTAGTTTCAGCCCGACGCAGTTATCATTTTTATATGATATCGCCCATGGGTGCTGGTCTGAAAACGAGGTGTGTGTTCCGGCGCATTGTTGACGCGTTGCTATTTTGAGGAACTGAAATAGACTAAGACATTGACCAACTGAACCCTGGTTTAAAGTCAATGGCGCGATATTGTTATTTTTTGTTATTTAAAGAGCGTGTTAGTAATAGGCCGGTCCACAACGAAATTGAAAATTTACTTTTAACACATTTTTTTAAGGGCTTAACTATGTAGGTAAAGATGATTGGAGCAAGTTTTACAAGAAATTTCAGTCTTTCTACTTCAAAATGTAACATTTAATTCAACATTCTTACTGGCTATTTCTTTGTAATTATTTGGGAAATTTACTAGAAATGTAGTTAGAAAGTAAACCTACACTAGTATTTTTTTTTTTTTTAATCTTGAATAATCCCCACTGTTTTGACCAGTTCAGTATGACTAAAAATAATAACTAGGATTTTGTTGTGGTTAAAAATAAAAAATATTTTGTAATAACACTGTGGTTCTGTAAAAAGAAAAAGAAAAAAAAGAGTAATAAAAATAATTTATTTTATTGTAAAATTTAAATAAAATTTGTCTTAATTTCTCCATTTTCAAACAGTAACCCATCATTCATTTATTTTGATGTATTGATGTTATATTTATTTAATTAAATCACAGCTTGCATGATTTGACAAGCGCACTAAGCCATATCTCGATATTATTTCATGTTGTTAGTTTCACTGCTTCTATTGTTCTCATTTGTAAATCGCTTTGGGTTAAAGTGTCTGCTAAATGATTAAATGTAAATTTGTATTTTGAAATATTGTGCAGCTTACTGTATTGCAGTGTGTTGATGTGTGTTTGTGTGCAGGGTCAGCTGTCTGATTTCTCCAAGCGGAGTCGCAGTGCAAAGTTTCGCCTTGTGCCCAAATTCAAGAAAGACAAAAACAACAAAAATAAAGAGACGTGCGCCGCCCTCAACATGCCAGGTATGGCCTGAGTGTCCACTAGGGCTGGGTATCGATTCAGATGTTCCCATTCGATTCGCAAGCTCTTAATTCGATTCGGTTTTCGATTTCATTTCTAAATTCTATTTTCCATTTCGATTCCCGATTCGACTCAATGAATGTAGATTTAATACAAATTCATTATTTATAAAAAAAGCACAGTGAACATAAGTTTACAAGTGGTTAATTAATAAAAAGAAATAAAGAGCCACAAACCTGTATATTCAATTATTTGTATTTAAGCTACATTAAAACAGAAGCCAACTCTATATTTCAAAAGCAATGAATGAATGAATAGACAGGATTTTGATGCAAGATGAAAAATTGATGCTAAAAATTGGACGAGTCAGAAGAGTTGATCAAACGGGATCAGGTTATTTTATGTTTAAGATAAAACACACATAAAATCGCACAGCATTAGCTGTAACATGAAGGCTACAAGCCTATGAACAGTGGAGGGAAACTAATACTGGCTTTTTGGTTTATAGATAAATAAATATTTTTAAAAAATCAATTCGTGGCTTTTGAGAATCGATTTTGAATCGACCACATTTTAAAAATCTATTTTTTTGCCCAGCCCTAGTGTCCACATCTCTCTCTCTCAGCTCATCCAGTGAGTGTGTGAGTGTGTAAAAGGTGTGTGTGTGTTCTCTGAGCAGTGAACACCTGGGGTGTGGAGGAGGTGGGCGTCTGGCTGGAGGTGCTCTGTCTGTCCGAGTATAAGGAGATCTTCATCAGACACGATATCAGAGGACCAGAACTGCTTCAGCTGGAGAGGAGAGACCTGAAGGTTTGACAAGCTTTACTTGTGCTGTAATCCACGAGATCTAGATCTAAACACAACAAATGCATCAATAATCAAGAGAAGATGAAACTAAGAGAACTAACTAAGAGAAGATGAAACTAAGAGAACTAAATAAGAGAAGATGAAGCTAACTAACAGAACTAACTAACAGAAGATGAAACTAACAGAACTAAGAGAAGATGAAACTAACTAACAGAACTAACTAAGAGAAGATGAAACTAACTAACAGAACTAACTAAGAGAAGATGAAACTAACTAACAGAACTAACTAAGAGAAGATGAAACTAACTAACAGAACTAACTAAGAGAAGATGAAACTAACTAACAGAACTAACCAAGAGAAGATGAAACTAACTAACAGAACTAACCAAGAGAAGATGAAACTAAGAGAACTAAATTAGAGAAGATGAAGCTAACTAACAGAACTAACTAAGAGAAGATGAAACTAACTAACAGAACTAACTAAGAGAAGATGAAACTAACTAACAGAACAAACTAAGAGAAGATGAAACTAACTAACAGAACTAACCAAGAGAAGATGAAACTAACTAACAGAACTAACCAAGAGAAGATGAAACTAACTAACAGAATTAACCAAGAGAAGATGAAACTAACTAACAGAACTAACTAAGAGAAGATGAAACTAACTAACAGAACTAACTAACAGAAGATGAAACTAACTAACAGAACTAACCAAGAGAAGATGAAACTAACTAACAGAACTAACTAAGAGAAGATGAAACTAACTAACAGAACTAACCAAGGGAAGATGAAACTAAGAGAACTAAATTAGAGAAGATGAAGCTAACTAACAGAACTAACTAACAGATGATGAAACTAACTAACAGAACTAAGAGAAGATGAAACTAACTAACAGAACTAACTAAGAGAAGATGAAACTAACTAACAGAACTAACTAAGAGAAGATGAAACTAACTAACAGAACTAACTAACAGAAGATGAAACTAACTAACAGAACTAACTAACAGAAGATGAAACTAACAGAACTAACTAAGAGAAGATGAAACTAACTAACAGAACTAACCAAGAGAAGATGAAACTAACTAACAGAACTTACCAAGAGAAGATGAAACTAACTAACAGAACTAACTAAGAGAAGATGAAACTAACTAACAGAACTAACCAAGAGAAGATGAAACTAACTAACAGAACTAACTAACAGAAGATGAAACTAACTAACAGAACTAACCAAGAGAAGATGAAACTAACTAACAGAACTAACTAACAGAAGATGAAACTAACTAACAGAACTAACTAACAGAAGATGAAACTAACTAACAGAACTTACCAAGAGAAGATGAAACTAACTAACAGAATTAACCAAGAGAAGATGAAACTAACTAACAGAACTAACTAACAGAAGATGAAACTAACTAACAGAATTAACCAAGAGAAGATGAAACTAACTAACAGAACTAACTAACAGAAGATGAAACTAACTAACAGAACTAACCAAGAGAAGATGAAACTAACTAACAGAACTAACTAAGAGAAGATGAAACTAACTAACAAAACTAACTAAGAGAAGATGAAACTAACAGAACTAACTAAGACAAGATAAAACTAAAATTTGATGTAAATAACTAATAGAAAATATATACTTGGTTAAAATAAATATATAAATAATTTATAAAAATGATAAATAGATTAAATAATTAAAAATAATTTGATTAAAAATAATTAATTTAAGTAAATGATTAAAATAAATATAAATTAAATATAATACAATTAGATTTAAATAAATGCCAGATCTCACCAGGGTAATTATCGTTAACTAAAACTAAAACCCTTAAAAATGCATTACTTAAAATCAAATAAACATTAACTGAAATAAAGTAAAATTTTACTTAAATGTATTTTAGTTCAGCTTGTTGCCAAGTCATTTTCACTTAGTTTAAGTTGAAGCACTAACATAACTAAAACTAAATAAACTGAAACTTAATTAAAAAAACGATATAGACATATTTTAAGAGAATGCAACAAATTACAAATGCCATAAAATTACTTAAAGTCCCTGTAAAGGCAATTTAAAAAAAAATTAAACACATTATAAATGTTAGAAATGTATTGCTAAAACATATTACAAAGACTGTGAACTGTGAAGTACTGAATTGTGGAGTTAGACCGTTAAACAGTTTTTCACCATTGATATTTTACGGATTTTCTGGGCGGGGCTAAAACAGGGCTCGATGACGCACTGGAGCCCTTGAGCTCGTGGACACACCCCTACTTGATGACGCACTGGAGCCCTTGAGCTCGTGGACACGCCCCTTCTTGATGACGCACTGGAGCCCTTGAGCTCCTGGACACACCCCTACTTGATGACGCACTGGAGCCCTTGAGCTCCTGGACACGCCCCTACTTGATGACGCACTGGAGCCCTTGAGCTCGTGGACACGCCCCTACTTGATGACGCACTGGAGCCCTTGAGCTCCTGGACACACCCCTACTTGATGACGCACTGGAGCCCTTGAGCTCGTGGACACGCCCCTACTTGATGACGCACTGGAGCCCTTGAGCTCCTGGACACACCCCTACTTGATGACGCACTGGAGCCCTTGAGCTCCTGGACACACCCCTACTTGATGACGCACTGGAGCCCTTGAGCTCGTGGACACGCCCCTACTTGATGACGCACTGGAGCCCTTGAGCTCCTGGACACGCCCCTACTTGATGACGCACTGGAGCCCTTGAGCTCGTGGACACGCCCCTACTTGATGACGCACTGGAGCCCTTGAGCTCCTGGACACGCCCCTACTTGATGACGCTCTGAGGCCACTGAGGCTGGCCGCTCCTAACAATATTATAGAGCACATTCACATCAGTTTTGCCGCTCAATCGCGAGTTACTGTCAGTACTATTATTAGTAACACAGCCTACAGATTGCTAGCTACTAGCTATGCCTTCGTCACGGAAATGCATACTACCTGGATGCGATCACCGGATCACGTACAAAACAGATCGGTGTCCTTGTTTAAATTTCCGAAAAACGATTACATCAAGAAGAAGTGGATTAATTTTGTGAAGAGCCACCTTGATGGAGAGCTGAGGATCACCGCCAAAACCCGCCTCTGTAAGTGATCATTTTACACTGGATAGTTTTATAAACTTTCGTCGGAGATAACTGTCTGGGATTCACTGATAATCCGCTGTTACTGGTGAATGGGGCCGAACCGACTCCCGCCTCAGCCTTCATCCTCCCGTCGCGCCGTTCGGCAGTGCGTGCATCCATTCCGGCTGTAGAGTTGAGTGAGGCGAGTCGACGACAGCAGCTTTCCCGCGAGTGGGCGTGGTTTCAGCGCAGCCAGTGGACACGCCCCCAGCGTTTGAGAGCAAGATTACTGCTCATTTTTTCAAGATTTTGATAGCTTATTTTACGTACTTGCTGGCTTTTTTTATCATTCAAATTTGGCTGGGTGACTAATAACACATTTTTCTGTGGTGTGACAAACTCAAAACACATACTTAATTTTGACTTTACAGGGACTTTAATGAAATTAATGTTGAAAAATTAATTCAAAATATTAACAAAAACTATAAATAGTATTTCAGTATTATTAAAATAACACTGCATATAATGGTCCAGTGCTATAGTGCGAAATTATAAAATGTAATAGACTTAAAAAAAAATCAAATAATATTTTACACATATTTATAGTGTTATTTTTTCACATTGTTAATGGGGTACTTATAAATAAAAATGTATAGCTTCCTTTAATTAAAAAAAAATGTTTGTTTTGTATATATTGTTAATCTATTCTGTCAATGAATGGAAGTTGTTTTTAAGTTCTAAGTTTTTAGGTCATGGCATCCACTGTTATAATCAATATAAATCAATATACAAAAAAAAATATATATAAAGTTTGTGTACAACTCAAATGTGTTCAATTTCAGTCCTGAATTACAGACTTAAAGCATGTAATGTTTGTGTGTCAGGACCTGGGCGTGACTAAAGTGGGCCATATGAAGCGGATCCTGCAGGGAATCAGGGATCTGAGTCGAAACAGCACAGCCAGCGAAGCCTAGACGCCCCTCAGCCAATCAGATGCCTCGTTCAGACGTGACCTAGCCTCACCCGGCCAATCTGGGACCAGCCATATCGACCAATCACAGTGTGCCTTCTGTTCTCCACCTCTGTGACATCATCTCTTTGGGGAACACTGTTCGACTACCTACGAGTACCGAGAGTTGGAACGAGACTGTCGGAACTTTCTCCAACTCTGAAACAACTTCTTATTTCTGCTGATGTCATCAAGGCCTTCGTTTGGTCGGTTTCGTGTGGTCTTGACGCTTCAAAACCTTCCTAAACCGTAGACGGCTGCCTTCTTAGGGCACGAGAGACTCTCAAAGGATTTCAAGCGCGCTTAATCCTCCAATGAGCATAAAATACACAACATAATTATGTAAAATACAATATAATTAGTGCTGGGCAACTATTAATCGTGATTAACCGCATCCAAGATAAAAGTTTGTGTTTACATAATACATGTGTGTGTACTACTGTGTATAGTTATTTTGTATATATAAATACACACACATATGCATGTATATATTTAAGAAATATTTGCATGTATATACTGTATATATATTTATATAATTTACATATTTTATATATAAATAACACATTTTTCTTAAATATTTACATGCATATGTGTGTGTATTTATACAAAATAATACACACATATGCATGTATATATTTAAGAAATATTTGCATGTATATACTGTACATATATTTATATAATATAAATATTTTATATATAAATAACACATTTTTTTTAATATTTACATGCATATGTGTGTGTATTTATACAAATAACACACATATGCATGTATATATTTAAGAAATATTTGCATGTATATACTGTATATATATTTATATAATATAAAATTTTTATATATAAATAACACATTTTTCTTAAATATTTACATGCATATGTGTGTGTATTTATACAAAATAATACACACATATGCATGTATATATTTAAGAAATATTTGCATGTATATACTGTATATATATTTATATAATATAAATATTTTATATATAAATAACACATTTTTCTTAAATATATACATGCATATGTGTGTGTATTTATACAAAATAACAGACACATATGCATGTATATATTTAAGAAATATTTGCATGTATATATATTTATATAATACAAATATTTTATATATAAATAACACATTTTTCTTAAATATATACATGCATATGTGTGTGTATTTATACAAAATAACACACACATATGCATGTATATATTTCAGAAATATTTGCATTTATATACTGTATATATATTTATATAATTTAAATATTTTATATATAAATAACACATTTTTCTTAAATATATACATGAATATGTGTGTGTTTATATGCGATCAATCGTTTCCCAGCACTAATTATAATTTACTTTTACATTTATACATCTAAAAGATGCTTTTATCATAAGCGGCTTACACTGCATTCAAGTTATAAATTAAAGTTTTAAATTATTTGATCAACGTGCAGTTTGAATACCAAACAGTCTATTTTAATTGGATTGAACTATTTTCATTGATTCGCTCCTGTATTGAATGAATCGTATTCTCCACTTCATCACACGTGAATTTGGCTTAAAGAAAGTAGTTCAGATCAGTCAGGAGTGCCTTAAAACACCGTATATACAGGCGGCTCGCTTTGTTTGAGCTTTCGAGAGCAGAAGTGAATCCACACACAGGCGAAGAGCGTCACGAGGTCTTTAACATGTTGTGGTGACAATCAACAGAACTGGCCAATCAAACTCTCTGCTTTGCCCTTAACGTTCACATATCAGCCTGAAATCTCTATCTGTACGTTTACATTTAGCCAAAGCGACTTACAACTGAGGACTAAAGCAAGCGAGTCATCGAGAAGAGGCAAACACAACACAAGAAGTGCTCAAAATACACACTTCAGGCATTGCTCAGAGTAGCATAAGCCAGACAAGCGAGGATTAAAGGAACGTTTTTTATTTTATTTTATTTTTAACGATCCTGGAATGATCTGGAAATGCCAACCAGAAAGTTCATTTTTCAGAGTAAATGTTTGATAGATAGATTTCCATTCATTATCCTCATCCTTCCCTTGCGGTTCAAAATAAATAAATAAAATACATGTAATAAAATAAAATAAAAATGACCCGAAGCCCTAAACTTATACTTAATTTTTTACGCTTATTTTATTTCATTTTGGTTATATTTTTTAATGCAATTTTTTTTGGAGATTTTTTATTTTTATTTACCTTTAAATTACTAGATTTAGTCAATAAATAGTCATTTAAGCACATTCCTCACATTCTTTCAACTTGATTTCAAAATAACTCACAATTTCATGCATAAACCTTTTAATTCAGCTTTAAATATCTTACATTAGGTGTCTTTGTACGGAAGCGTATTGCATTCACTTGAGGAAAAAAATCTACTCTGTTTTTCAGAATTACGAGATAATTTTTCATGGAAAAAAAGAGTTTGCTCTGTTTTTCTGAATTAACGAGTTAATTATCTCAGAATTACGAGATCATTTTTCATGTAAAAAAGTTTTTGCTCTGTTTTTCTGAATTAACGAGTTAATTATCTTAGAATTACGAGATCATTTTTCATGTAAAAAAGTTTTTGCTCTGTTTTTCTGAACTAATGACTTAATTATCTCAAAATTATGAGTAACTCATTAATTCACAAAAACAGAGTGCAAAAAAAAAATTTCAAGAAAAATGTATCTCGTAATTCTGAGATAATTAACTCGTTAATTCAGAAAAACAGAGCAAAAACTTTTTTTTCATGAAAAAATATCTCGTAATTTTGAGAGAATTATCTCGTTAATTCAGAAAAACGGAGTAGATTTTTTTTCCTCAAGTGAATGCAATACGCTTCCGTAGTCTTTGTGACCTCTTGTGGGAAAAAAACATAATATAACATGATATTTCATGACTCTAGCCACTAGATGGCCTCTATATGGAGCAAATGAGCTGTTCCTCTGGGTCCTAAAGACAGTTTCTCTTCAGATACACACATGTAACATTATAAAATAATTTTTTTGATAAAGTTTTAAAGCATTTTTAGGTTTTTCTATGAAGCATTCCTCGCATTCCATTCATTCCTATGGGGGTCAAATTGACCCGATTTGTTACTTTTTTATTTATTTTAACCACAAAACTCCTCAAATCCATTACATTTTTGTATGTGTATTCGTGGTTCAAGTGCGACAAAAGACAAATGGCCCTAAGATGAACACAAATTCCGGGTCAAAATGACCCGCGGGAAGGATTAAAAGAACATCAACGGCAGAGTATTTCACAGACTCCCTCCCGGGTCTCTCCTCATGAATAGGTGCCTTGTCGTAATTACAAAACTTCCGCTTGTTAAAAGCGTTCACGTCCTCGTGGAGCTCGTAATTACAACTTGTAAACTGGGAATTTCCATGAGAGCTCCAACTTGCACCATGTGACCACCTGATTCATTGATGGCGTTGCCATGAGGGTTTGTCCTAACTAGCCCCGCCCACGGTGAAATCTCATTGGTCAGTGCTTCTCAAAGGCGGAACACGCATTAAAGTAAGCTTAAAATCAAAGTTTTTCATGTTTTATTTCACCCTCTCGACAACTGGTTTTCTTTGAAGAATCAGGAATCTTGAGAAACCTTGAAACATTTTTTTTTTTTAGTTATACCATTTTATCGTAAGTAAATAATGAGAAACTGAAACGGTTGAGAAGCACTGCTTGTTTAGTTGAACTGGGGATCATGTTGGCGGTTGACGTCATCAAAATGCTACTAGTTTAACATGTTTCTGTCTTTATTACTGTCTTTGTTCTTCAAGGTGTCAGTTAGTCATGAAGGATTTTCCTGGAGACTCTCAGGTTACACGACCTGATCATATTTCGAAGGCCATGCAAACCCGTCGATGTCACACACAGTCGCCTTGACAAGAGATGAAATGTTTTCTATAGTGTTTCTAAATGCTTTTTTACAAACTCTTCTGGGATAAAACATTGACAAACACCGTCTTTAAACCCTTTAATGGATTTGCACACTTCATGTGTGTATGTGAGAATGCGAGAGTCTACAAGTTGTCCTGTTAGATATAGACATGAAGTGTGTGAGTGTGTGTGTGTGTGTTTCTCCTCCAGATACAGATATGTCATTTTGGACTCCAGGGGCGTCCAATCTCTCCGACTGTTAAATATTTATTTTATTGTTAAGTTATGACTTACATCCATGTGACGTTGTCCATCTTTGACTTTTTTTTTTTTTTGTATATAGCCATTGCTAAGAATGTAAAAAACTTCTTACTGTACAGTAAAAACCGTCAGTGTAAAACAAGGTGTGTGTAACGCTGAACTGCTGTCTTTTGTGTCATCTATCACAGTTTTTTACCAAACATGCAGAATAATAAAATTACATTTAAGTATCATTATACTGTACATATATTTTCATTTTTATCAAAATAATTATTTTAGTAATTTATTATAAAGTTGATGATATAGTGTCATAATACTGCACATATATTTTTATTTTATATTTATGATAATTTTAATATATAATAGTAATTCAATAAATGACATTATATAGTGTCATTGTACTGTTTTTATTTATAAAAAAATATTATTTTAATAATAATTTATTTTAAATAAAGTTGTTCTACACATTTATTTTATTATATATTATATTTTAGTATATAAATGTTTTGTAGTCATTAGTCACTTATTTATAACAAATTAAATAATTTTAATAGTAATATAATTTAAATAATAAAGTGCATTGTATAGTCTCATTATAATGCACAGATTTTAATTATTGTAAATATATGTATAATACTATTTCAATATCAATTATATAGTGTCATATAAATATATATCACAGATCATGCACCCATTGTTGCATGAAGCGTTTTCAATTTTCCAATTATAATCTAAAATTTCTTTAAGTTTAAGGTAAACAAATTACAAAAATGCATGTCACACGAAAGTGCAAATTGCAATATATACGTATATTATATATGCATATATATATTTACATATACACATACTGTATACATACTACGGGGACGTATTAGCTACTACTATTAAGCTACGCTGTAAAAAAAATGATATGATTATATGTTTACATTGCTTTACCTCATCAAAATAAGTCAGCACTTTTGATCTTTTTTGTGAGTTTTACACAGTAACGGAATACATTTAACGGCGTTACGTAATTGAAATTGTAATAATCGTAATAAAAATTGGTAACTGTAATTCGTTACAGTTACATCAAAAAACAAAGTAATCAGAATACAGTTACATTTTGTAAAAAAAAAAAAAAAAAAAAAAAAAAATAGAGAAAAAAAAAGGAATACCAACAGGATTATGGTTTCATTTAAAGCTAAATAATTTTTGACATGATAACGCTATATTAGGGTAGAGTGGGGGAAAACGTGACATTACTGTGAAACAAAACTTAAATGTGACTAGAAGTGCCATCCCAGTTTTGAGTGACTACGGCAAGAGTTATTCACCAAATATTAAAATTGCTCTGCCTTCATAAATATTTAGATTTTTGACTGAAAATATTTTTGTACAAAGGGGGCGTTTTGCCAGTTTGGTTCATAGATCAACAGCGAAATGAACAGACTATAGTTTTTAATCTCTAAAAGTAAAAGGCAAGTAATGTATCAACATATATTAATATTTATTTCAGGAATGTCCCAAATAGGTACATTTCTATGAGTAAGCTAACTTTGCTAGCTAGCTGGCTAGCTAATGCTCACTTGAGGTAATTTTTTCATGTTTTGTTCAAATAATTTGATTTTACCCCGTAGTTATACTGCATTACGTGTAAAACAAAGGATTTGATAGAAAGAAATATGTTATTATAGTATAGTAATTATGATAGAAAGAAACTATGCCCTCTGGGGGGCGTTTGTACTCCACAAGCTATGACTTTAAAAAAAAAAAAAAATTTTTTTAAGTATAATTATATTCCTAATAAATAACATATGCTCTAACATAACGTTTTCGTGTTTGGAAATTTCACCGTTTTTTGTTTTAAAAGAGGAAAAAGGAAACAACATGGTTGTACAGCATAAATTATGAAGGACTCAAAATCCAATTTAGACATTTGCAGTTACGACTAATCAAGTTAGCCAAAATTTAGTGTTTGTCAGTGATTTAAAGTTTGTACGATCGCAGTTTTGTGTAAGTTTTCGAACGGAAAATGGAAAATGTAGAAATTAACTTGAGAGTCTCCATTAAAAGTCTAATACGCCCTGGAAAGATCACGGCCTTGATCAACATGTGTTTTGAAATAGATAATATGTAGATGGTGTGTAGACTTTTTAATGTTGTGTATAAACTATAATTATTTTCCCCTTGTACATGTTAAATAAATAAAAATAAAGAATAAAACCATCTGTAATCCTACAATACTGTCCACTAGATGTCTGTATAGCCTTTTATAATTATATAAACGGGGCTATAGTTGGTGAAACAAGACACGAATGCTTAAATTTAATAGCCTAGCAGTAGTTTATTTAAAATTCACCTTAAATAAAAGTAATTTGATGATATTGCTGTGACTTTATGACCTTTAAGTAATCCAAAAGTAATCAGATTACATTACTTTTTTACTGAATACGTTTTTGTGAAGTAATTTATAACTGTAAATAATGGAAAAGCCTACATTTGAAAACTCATGTCAGTGTAATGTAACATTAGCTGTTTTAAGTTGAATGACTTAAACGTCCAAGTTGACAGTACTTTAGCAACTTTTTTTTTTAGAGTATACTACTACTAAGGTACTACTAGTTAGTAGTAGTAAGAAAATCTGTAGTTTAAATGGATTTTAATGAAACAAAAATGTTTTGCGTTGGCCGGGAATCGAACCCGGGTCAACTGCTTGGAAGGCAGCTATGCTCACCACTATACCACCAACGCTTGACGATCTTGACGATCTAGCCATAATCTTTAAACAAAAATGTAGTAAGTATTCCAACATTATAAAGTACGTTTGAGTTGCTTTGTAAGTATAATAACAGATAGCCACATATATTACGATCTGTTTACTGGTATCAAACATAATTTTGTACATTTCCTTTTCAAATTCATTCAGTTAGCATTAGCCTGCTAGCTTCTGCCTTCAAAACACACTCACTTTCAAACAGCGCCTGT
>JARWKJ010000009.1:3935425-4057925 GCA_029959095.1 Rhinichthys osculus | reverse complement strand
TCCAGGTTGAACGTCATGTTTCCTGGAAACGGCGTGCACCGGTGTGCAACGGGGTTTGAGATGCGTTTTCTCTTGTTTGGTGGGCGTGTCAGAACTGCAGTCCAATCAGCAGCAACATGTATATAAAGCACACGGTATTAAAGAGAACTCGCACAATGGAAGTAATTTACAAATGTGTTCGATACGCAACAACTAAGGATATCAGAAGACATGTTTGTCATAAGTATTATTGTAAAAATAGGCTATAGGATATCAACATAATGATGCAGTTGTTTATATTTTTAGCTTCATTGCAAGTGTGTGACATTTGGTATAGAAATAAACAATGCATGTAAAGTGCTTTTCCTAAAAATAAGAAAGAAAATACAGGGTATTAATAAAACATTATGAACAACAAGAATGTGAGGCAAAATATATGTGTTTTAGTCTTTATTAGGTATATGTGCTTCCATATCAGTTTCCACAAATCCCTTCACTCGATTGGGATGTTCTCTTGTATTCTGGGCGGCAAGTGCAGTAACTGTAACATCGGGCATATTTTGTAGTATTAAACATATTTATACCGACTTCATCAGGCTCCGAAAATTCTTCACAAAGAACACAAAAAGCCTTCTCAGCTGCCGTAGTTACAACTCTTGCGTCATCACAACAGTGCGTTCAACGCATCACCGTTTCTGTTTAAAAAACGTTCTGCAACGTTTTGTCGGCGCTGAACGCAGCCCAGCAGTGGGGGGTGTGTCCACTCATGATGGGGGAAGAGAGCGTGAGCCAATCAGCAGTAGGGGGCGTGTCCACTGATGATGGGGGAGGAGAGAGTGAGCCAATCAGCAGTAGGGGGCGTGTCCACTCAAGATGGGGAGGAGAGTGAGCCAATCAGCAGTAGGGGGCGTGTCCACTGATGATGGGGGAGGAGAGAGTGAGCCAATCAGCAGTAGGGGGCGTGTCCACTCATGATGGGGGAGGAGAGAGTGAGCCAATCAGCAGTAGGGGGCGTGTCCACTCAAGATGGGGAGGAGAGAGTGAGCCAATCAGCAGTAGGGGGCGTGTCCACTTATGATGGGTGAGGAGAGAGTGAGCCAATCAGCAGTAGGCGGCGTGTCCACTCATGATGGGGGAGGAGAGAGTGAGCCAATCAGCAGTAGGGGGCGTGTCCACTCAAGATGGAGAGGAGAGAGAGTGAGCCAATCAGCAGTAGGGGGCGTGTCCACTCATGATGGGGGAGGAGTGAGCCAATCAGCAGTAGGGGGCGTGTCCACTCATGATGGGGGAGGAGAGAGAATGAGCCAATCAGCAGTAGGGGGTGTGTCCACTCATGATGGGGGAGGAGAGAGAGTGAGCCAATCAGCAGTAGGGGTGTGTTCACTCATGATGGGGGAGGAGAGAGTGAGCCAATCAGCAGTAGGGGTGTGTCCACTCATGATGGGGGAGGAGAGAGAGAGAGAGAGCCAATCAGCAGTAAGGGGGCATGTCCACTTATGATGGGGGGAGGTGCCTGTTTTGCATATCGTGGTCTTGAATGTGGAGGCGGAGCTATAAAAAGTTTGTGAAAGGGCGTGTTTGTTTTGGTGATTTCAAATATCAACATCGTTTCTCAGAAATCGCTTACTGCACCTTTAAAAGTTTTTTTGAACCGGGAGGAATTTTTGACTTATGTCAAAAGATCAATGTAAAATAATTTTCTCAAGATATTAGCCCTTATTGTACATTTCATCTTAGCTTGATGGCCCCCCCCCCCTTCTCTCTCTCTCTCTCCCTCCCTCCCTCCCCCCCCCCTTCTCTCTCTCTCTCTCTCTCCCTCCCTCCCCCCCCTTCTCTCTCTCTCTCTCCCTCCCCCCCCCTTCTCTCTCTCTCTCTCCCTCCCTCCCCCCCCCTTATCTCTCTCTCTCTCCCTCCCTCCCTCCCCCCCCCCTTCTCTCTCTCTCTCTCCCTCCCCCCCCCTTCTCTCTCTCTCTCTCTCCCCCCCTCCCTCCCCCCCCCCCCCTTCTCTCTCTCTCCCTCTCCCCCCCACCCCTCTCTCTCTGTAGGTGATGAAGTTGTGTGGTCAGATGGTGGATGCGGGTCAGAACTACACCTCCTGCAATCAGCTGTTCCTCTCCGGTCTGGCCGAGTTCACCGCGTATCATAAGAACGACGGAGTTATTCTGGTGAGTACAGATGTCTGAAGGGTCACGACCTCTGGCCAGGCCTCTCATGCTGACCTCTCATGCTGACCTCTCACTTCCTGCAGAACTGTCTGCGTCAGTTCAACCAAGGCCTTCAAGAAATGATCCAGTTTCAGACGGTGAGTCTTACTCTGTATTTCTCAGCCCTTATGTACATGTTTTGAGACTTTGTACGGGTGGAACAGAGCCACTTCTGGTGGGAATTGTCAAATTTCATTTTGAAATTGAAAAGTATCCTCTCAGTGAAAGCTGTAAAAATATCGAATTCATTACCTGATTATTTAAAAACTGCTGCAAGTTTTAATAATAATAATAAAAAACCTTGGTAAATTCAGCAATAAACCTGTACTCATGTTTAGGTTTTTCTTTCTTTCTCTCTTTGGGTTTGTTTGCTGTTGTAACTGTAATTTATAAGAGCCCTTCTAGGGACAGTTTTTTCTATGTTTTTTGTATCTGTCCCTATACAAATAAAACATTAAAAATACATTACCAGTAAAATCTGATTGGACGAGCCTCTTTCAAAGCTGATATTCTTATTCTTTTATTTTGGATAGCCCCTTGAGATGTACCATCTCATTTTCAAGGGGGTCCTTTCAATCACTTTTTGAAAATAACAACCAGAGCCACACATGCTCAAAACATAACAATACACAATAACATATGTAAAAAATAAAATAAAGATAAAAATAAATAAAGACCAAACTCAACAG
This sequence comes from Rhinichthys osculus, assembly GCA_029959095.1. NCBI lineage: Eukaryota > Metazoa > Chordata > Actinopteri > Cypriniformes > Leuciscidae > Rhinichthys > Rhinichthys osculus. The sequence continues at coordinate 4,055,053 of JARWKJ010000009.1, read as the reverse complement.
GACATCATTCACAGCATGTTCCCCCCAAGACCCCCCCCCCCCCCCCCCAAATTATACAATAAATTACATGAATACATTGACAGTAATACGGCCTCATAGGGTGTTCACATGACACTACAGCATTCTAATGAGAAAATAAAATCCTCAATTAAAACATGTACATGGTGTTTTTAAATGTAAAAATAGTGCTGATTTAAATGAGTGTAATGATGTAGTAGATTTCAATGACAATGGGAGGTTATTCCAGTCCATAGGAGCTTTATAATAAAATGCTCTTCTCCCAATTTCACGATGTATTCTAGGTGTAGCAAAAAATGGATGTAGCAAATGTCGTATGGGATAGGCTGAGATATGTCTGACAAAGTATTGTTGAAGATAAGGGGGACATTTATTGGCATAATTAATGCAACTAAAAATAAACATATACCAGTGATACATTCTTCTTTCTTTAGGTTGGAGCCAGTCCAATTTTTCATATAGCATGCAGTGATGTGTCATAAATGGATACCTTAGAACAAATCTACATATGCAATTAAATAAAAAATCTAGAGCTTTAAGAGAAGTAACACTTGATGTGTGATAAACAATATCTGCATAATCAATTAGGGTTAATAGGAGTTGCTGCGCAATACGCTTTCTTCTATCAATTGTAAAGCAATCAATTGAACAGTACAACTGACACAAACATTATTTAACTTTCTTAACTGTAGCATCAATATGATCATTGAATGATAGCTCAGTATCCAACCACAGACCCAGGTACTTAAATGTATTTACATTTACAAGAGATCTTCCATCAATCATACAGATTTGTAATTCATTCGTATTAACTTTAGAAGGTCTCAGTTTATAGTGCAAGTTTTTTTCTTATTCAGAAAAAGGTTGTGCTCTCTGAGCCAATTCTGAACAATAATAAAATCCGATTGAAATGCATTTTGTACTTGGTCCTTCTGGTTATACGATGTATATAAGACTGTATCATCAGCATAAAGATGAACATTACAGGATAAACAAATACTGGGCATATCATTAATATAAACAGAAAATAGGAGTGGCCCCAGCACAGAGCCTTGGGGCACACCTTTACTCATAATCAAACTAGTGGAGCATGTATTTTGTAATGCAACGTATTGACGCCTACCATGTAAATAGGCATTAAACCATAGTAAAGATATACATGCACCTGTGTAGACTTGCGCATGTTTTTGATTATAAATGTGTTTTCATGCAGATGCTGTTTGATCAGACTCAGAGAGCAATTACCCAGCAGCTCTCAAACCTGCTTTCACAGTACGTAACATCACACACACACACACACACACACACACACACACACACACACACACACACGTTCACTAGGGTTGGGTTAACTACCGAGTACCGATTCACATTAAATCAATCAGTGCCAAATTTTGGTACCTGAGAAGTGAGAACGTGTGAATGAGTTTCATTTACCACACACACACACACACACACACACACACACACGTTTTTCAGCCTCTGCAGTCTCACTATATGGGAACATGAAATGCATTTCCAGAGCCGCTCTGAGAGTCACTGAAGTTCATCAGTTTCATTCAAGAAAAACTATGGTCATATCATCATTAACACACGGACACTCAAAGGTCTTCAACACAACCCGTCAAAATAAAAGTTCGGTTTAACTTGATAATATATTACTGATAGATATCTCAATTTAATCATAATACTAACACTAATAATAATAAATTATCAAAAATGAATTCTTTAAGGAATAATTACACTTTTGTTGTAATTTTAACAGTATAAAGCTCAGTTGTGCCGCATGTTGTTTGACAAAGTTGTTTTAATTTAACATAAAAGATCAATGAAATTAATGTTTTATGTCTTCATTTGATTACTAGACAATTCACAACACCGAATTTGTGGAAAACAAAACATTTAATTTTTTTATTACCAAAATGGTTGTTTTTTATTAATATTCAAGCATGACAGTAAATGGCATACAGTGACCAAGGCAGCTCTGGCATAATGTCAATAACACTTCTACAAATGACTTAGTTTCTTTACAGTTATTGAGGTAAACATGCCTAAGTTACAGAAAAAAGGTACTGTTAGCGACACCCAACGCTAACGTTCACACACTTTCACAGTACTAACGCGTAATGGTTTGTTTTGTGGCAGATTTGTGCCGCAGATTCGCGACACTCGGCGTGAGTTCGTCCGGATCGGAGACGACCTCGACGCCACCGTTGGGAAGAACGCTCAGGTCAGCCGACACAAACCCGTGGACGCGGAGAGAGCGACTCACTTGCTGCTCGCCACACGCAAGTGCTACCAACACTTCGCCCTGGACTACTGCCTGCAGGTACTGTCAGTCATCCGGGGTTTAAGACACACATGTTCTACGGTTTTATAGCATTTAGCTTTTTTAATGAAGTCCACATAATTATTTAAAAAAAAAAAAAAAAAAAAAAAAATATATATATATATATATATATAGTTTTATATTATATTTCAGTTTGTATTTTTATAATATATTTTATTATAGGCATATTTTATATAATATTTCAGTTTATATTTTTATAATATATTTTATTATAGGTATATTTTATATTATATTTCAGTTTATATTTTTATAATATATTTTATTATTGGTATATTTTATATTACATTTCAGTTTATATTTTTATAATATATTTTATTGTAGGCATATTTTATATTATATTTCAGTTTATATTTTTATAATATATTTTATTATAGGCATATTTTATATTATATTTCAGTTTATATTTTTATGATATATTTTATTAAAGGCATATTTTATATTATATTTCAGTTTATATTTTTATAATATATTTTATTATAGGCATATTTTATATTATATTTTAGTTTGTTTTTATCTTATATTTTATAATTTTATAATATTTTTATATAATATTTTATTACAGGCATGTTTTATATTATATCTCAGTTTATATTTTTATAATATATTTTATTATATGCATATTTTATATTATATTTTAGTTTTGTTTTTATGTTATATTTTATAATTTTATAATATTTTTTATATTATATTTTATTACAGGCATGTTTTATATTATATTTCAGTTTATATTTTTATAATTTATTTTATTATAGGCATATTTTATATTATATTTCAGTTTATATTTTTATAATATATTTTATTATAGGCATATTTTATATTATATTTTTGTTTTTATGTTATATTTTACAATTTTATAATATTTTTTTATATTATATTTTATTACAGGCATGTTTTATATTATATTTCAGTTTATATTTTTATAATATATTTTATTATAGGCATATTTTATATAATATTTTAGTTTGTTTTTATGTTATATTTTATTACAGGCATGTTTTATATTATATTTTAGTTTGTTTTTATATTATAGTTTATAATTTTATAATATTTTTTATATTATATTTTATTACAGGCATGTTTTATATTATATTTCAGTTTATATTTTTATAATATATTTTATTATAGGCATATTTTAGTTAGTTTTTATGTTATATTTTATTACAGGCATGTTTTATATTATACTTTAGTTGATAATTTTAAATTATATATTTTTTACAGGCATGTTGTATATTATATTTTAGCTTATATTTTTATATTATTTTATTGTAGGTATATTTTATATTTGTATATTTTAGTTTGTTTTACATTACATTGTTGAACTGTTGTATTTTGTATTTTAAGCAGTTCATATTCAAATCCACATATAATTTTAGCCAAGCAAAACCATGTTAATTTAGTTTTTCATGATCATTCTCAGAGTTTGAGCTTTTGCTGGTACTGTACCTTTAAGACTTAAATGAGCCCTTTATCAGCATAGCTTCGAAATCCACCCACATTTGAAGCTGCCCCCGAACATGATTGAAATGTATTATTTTTCTTTCTTTTTTTGCAGCTGAATAATTTCAAGGTCCAACAGAAGCTTGATATTCTGAATTCGGTGAGCTCTAATCAGAAAACTTTGTAAATACTATGACATCTTGTTCAGATGAATGTAAACTAACCAAAATCATCTTTCTGTCTCAGGTCTTCTCGTATTTTCACGCTCAGTACACATTTTTCCACCAGGGATTCGACCTGCTGAGAGATCTAGAACCGACCATGAAGACGATGGCCTCACAGGTCATACATGAACACACACATCACGCCCAGTTTATACCCCCCCCCCCCCCACACACAGTGTTTGAATGCCAATGTTTCATGGATATTGAAGTTTAATATGAGTAATATGTGTGCGCAGCTCTCTCAGCTGTCGTCTGACTGCACTGCCAAGAGGAAAGACCTGGAAAACACACACCTGCTCGTTCAGCAAAGGGTGAGATTTTAGTGCCTGTTATATACGTTTTGACGACCACATGAAACAAGTTTGGAGGTACAATTTAGGGTCTTATAGCTAGTGTACTCCTAAAAGTAGCGTTTAAAAAAAATACTCAATGCTCATTACTCAATACTCAAAATACTCAGTATTCATTACTCAGAAACTACTCCATACTCAATGCTCATTACTCAATACTCAAAAAAGACTCAGTACTCAACAAATACTCAATAATCATTACTACTATATACTCAAAACACATAACTCAATCAAAACTCATTACTCAAAAGATACTCATTACTCAAAAAAATGCTCTACTCATTACTCAATGCTCATTATTCATTTAAACTCATTATTCATGTAGAAATACTAAATATAATATTTAAAATGTACATTTCTATCTAAACATTTCTTATATACGTAAACATTTCTTCAATATAAGACTCTCTGAAATGAGAAATTCACTAAATTGTAAAATGATTCTGTCACGGTACAAAAAGCAGATCAGAAGCAAATCATCTTCCGGACCTTCAACTTAGTTCTTCAAAAGTAATGCTTTACAATATTGCATTACTCCCTAAAAAAGTAACTAATTGCGTTACTTTTTATGTAAAGCATTCCTTTTTCTCACCTGGCTGAGGCTCAATCTCTTTTTTTTTTGCAAGTGTTTAATGCAGTAATCAATTCAATAACATAGCCTATATAACACATACATTCATTGTATAAAAAAAACCACTTTTAGAATATTATTATTAGGGCTGTATTATTATTATCATCTCCCAGTCGATTTATCGGTCGATGCGTTCTGGCTCGACCAAAATTCTGATTGGTCGATTTTTTGCCGTGTTAATTTCATCAGGTGGAAAGCACTAATTGCTAATGGGGGTGTTTTCAGTGCACGCCTGTTTCACAGGTGACAGTCGGTCTTCAGAAAACCCCCCTTGTTTTGGATTAGCCCAACCCAATGCCTAAACCTAATGCGCAGTTGCTCTGTGCCGACTGTTTGTATTTGTTTTGAGCCTATGCTTTATTTTTCAGTTATGCAATTTATTTAGTTTCTACTCTCGTCTTGATCTGGTTTGTTTAATAAATATTATTTTTTTTATTAAACTGGACGTGCCTTTTGTGTTTAAGAGGAAAAGCTTTAAGTTAATAGTCTATTCGTGTCTCAGCCGCGAAGCTGAGCTCCTATGTTCAGCCTGGCTGAAATGATAGTGTCTATCAGTTATTATAACTAGTGCTGTCAAATGATTAAAATATTTAATCGCGATTAATCGCATTAGTGCCATAGTTAACTCGCGATTAATCACACATTTTTATCTATTCTAAATGTCTCTTGGTTTCTTTTTGTCCCATTATTTTTTCTTATTTTAATGCTCTTATCAACATGGAAAAGTGGATCGGCTTGCTTTGTGCAAATGTTTTTTATTGAAAACAACATTGGGATATACAGTGTTCAATTTCACACTAACATTCTCACTTGGAGCAAATAATCTCTCACACAATGTAACACTGTCCATCAATAAAAGGGTGAAAGAAATACTAACGAGGTCCTGATATTGACGAGGGGGCGGAGAATTCGCATCAGCTGTGTGTGTGTGTGTGTGTGTGTGTGTGTGCTTGGCCATCAAGTGGTGTTTCAGACTGGACGTGCTGCAATGATGATAGCTCGGTTCACAACGACAAAACACACAGATCACTTTGGTCTCGTCAATGGAACCATTTGGCAACTTTTTATACGTAAACTTTCCATTCAGAATCTTATTGGCATCCATTTCCGCGTCTCGGCGCTCGTCATCAACTCAAAACGTAACGTTAACCAACTATTTGGCCGGCTCGCAAGCCTAAACGAGTGTGTGTGGCGTGCCTGTTGTTTTGTTTCCGGTCTAGCTAGATCCGCTTGCGCTTTGGTCGACAAAGCAACAAAACGTCCTCGCGCGGCGCAAGCCATTGAAATGAATGGGTTTCATCATAGCGCAGCGCCGCGTCCTGTTGCAAAAGCATGTGAAAAAAACTACAAAGTTTGCTAGGCCAAAAAGACTGTTAATCGCGCGATAAAAAAATTAACGCCGTTAAAATGGGTTTGCGTTAACGCCGTTAATAACGCGTTTAACTGACAGCCCTAATTATAACATATGACAAAAACAATTGTCTAAATTATGGCGCATATTCCTCAACAGTTCTTGCGCTGATATCACTAGTTGACATAGTACTATTTTCGGAAATCATAGGCTAGCTATAATATTACGCAGTGGCACGTGTTGCAACGCTGTCAGAGCCGACAGACTCGAGTGTGTCATTTCAGTGCAAAATAATTAGGTCAAAAACGATTTAATAGCCTACTAGTTTTTATGTTTATTTATAATTCATTTAGGCGGACAAGGCTACTAAGTACTGCGCAGCTAATTAATCTAACTTTTTTTTTACGCGTTTTCCCGGGTTCCCCCTTCCCTTTTTAGTCGATTTCTAGTCGAAATTTCAGGACTTAAGTCGACCAAGATTTTCTTTGGTTGATTACAGCCCTAATTATTGTTATCTGAGCACTTAGAATGGAGCGCAGCTGGAAGAAAACAAAACTAGAGGTATTTTGTATTTCATGGAAGGATAGTGCTATTGCATACAGAAAGACCTTAAAACTGTTAGAACTGCTTACTATACGAATCTACCTTTTCTGTCAAAAAATTCTAGAAAAGGCATTATCCTCACAACTGAGCTGCTTTTTAACCCCCCCCCCCCCCACCCCCCCCCCCACATGTCAACATCAGAAAATAAAACTGTTTGTTAAACCTTTTCAAAATGGTCTGTTCAGTCATAGTGAGTTTGGGAGCTGATATGATTCTGGAGGTTGATATTTTGATGGTGTACGTCTGATAACGGTTGATAATAATGATTGTGTGTGTGTGTGTGTGTGTGTGTTTGGTAGGATGCGTCTGGAGAGGCGGTTATTGTGTGTAATCCGTCTGACGGAGGAACGATTCAAGGCTACCTGTTCAAACGTTCTCGCAAGAAGAACAAGACATGGAAGAGGTGAGAGACCCAGTGTTAATTTACTACCTCTGAGATAATATTTAAAAAAATTTATTCATATTTTGAATTAGTCTTTATATTTTCCATTAATTTTAAAGTTGAATTTTTTTTATGACGAAAATCATGAAACCACAGACATGATAAAGAGATCGACAGGAGAGGAACACAAATAAAGATCAAGTGAAATGTTACATAATTCAGTTCAACATATAAACATGGAAAACTACAACGAGAGTGTAAATTTTACAATACGATTTTTGTACTAGTTAAGATTATATTTCATAAGAGTGTATATAATAAACTATATTAACCCTGCAGATACAGATATCTTTATACTGTTTACATAATCTTGTCAACATCAAGTGCTTAACAAATGCACTGTTTTGTAATTGTTTCCATCTTTCAGGTGCTGGTTTTACACTGAACATAATCAGTTAATCTACTCAAAATCACACAAGGTAAACCATCATCCATATCAGTCTAGCAGTGACCGATCACATTAGCATGTTTCACACAGTGTGTGTGCTTGTCTGTGTGTGTTTTAGGAGCAGCCTCTTGTTCTGTTCGATGATCTGCGTCTGTGTGCAGTGAAATCTCTGGATGTGGTCGACCGCCGTTTCTGTTTTGAGCTTCTGTCAGTGCAGAAGTAAGATGATGATAACACACACACATATCGCCAGCTTGATATCGACATATTCATATTCATAATCATTACGAGCAGAACGTCTCTGCTTATCCTGAGATGTTATAATTTAATAATAAAAAGGTGATTGTGTTATAGGGCTGGGTAAAAAATATAGATTTCTCGATATTAATCGATTCTCATTTTTACGAACCGATATCGATTCTTAAATCTCAAGAATCGATTAGTCATCCTGTTTTCATTTGATGAATGAATGGATCATTGTAGTGCGCATCCCATCCAATAAATGGCAATAATCTTTGTGCTTTGTTGCTATTGATACTAAATAAAGTCTCAAATTTCAAATTACGTCCATTTTCTTACGAAATTCAAAAACATAAATAGCGTTTTGGCGCTGTGGCGTGAGATCGCTGTGGCTCAGCTCTAGAGAAGCACATGATCTCCTCTTCTGCCTTAATAATACCAGTTACAGCGCCAAATAAACATGAATGAGCGTCTGAAAGTGTGTTAAAGATAGAGAACAACTTATCGAAATCCGTATCATGTCACGTGGAATCGCTCAATCAGTGTTTCATCCGTGGAAAGACGTCAGTTAAACGCTTGTAAACAATGTCATGTAACGACACATTTACCTCAGAAAAACCATATGTGACCATAAACTCGTTAGTCAGCTAGAAATATTAACTCTAAAGAGGAGCATTTTGCTAAATATATGCACCATATTACATATTCATTATAATTTTTAACGTTCTTCAATATTTAATGCATGTTTGCATAAATCTGGCAAGTTTTTATGACAGCCACCAATTAAATGTTTATATTTCATATAACTTTATTATTATCAAAATAAATAAGTGTAATTTAAGTGTTTGTATAGCTACAAATCAGTTAATTTTTACCTTCAATATTATAGTAGGCTAATGAAGCCTATAGGCCACAACTGACTCCCATAGTTTACAGCATTAGTTAAGAGATTTGTTTTCCTTGAGAGAATTTGCCATGTATTGTGCCTGATATCCAAAATAATCCATATTGAATCGAAATCGAATTGCAAGCTTGTGAATCGAAATCAAATCGAATTGTGAAATTTGTGTCAATACCCAGCCCTAGTGTGTTAGTAATTGTGCATCTTTGTGTTTGCATGCACAGGTGTTGTGTGTTACAGGCCGACTCTGAGGAGCTGAAGTTGGCGTGGATTAATGCCGTTCAGGGCTGTATAGACATTGCGTACCGCGATCAAGTAACAGATCAAAACACTCAGGTACAAACACACACACACACATTTGCACACATACTACTTGGAAGCATTTTCACATTTGTTGTTTTACACTTTCGCTAATTTACTTTAAACTGGCCCTTACAGAAGCTTTTTGGCATCAACTCAATTTGACTCAACAAAATGTTCAGTTGTAAAATATATCTGGAAATATTGGATGAAATGATGAGTTACAAAAATCCAGTTTCACAAACAAAAGAGGCTTTCGCACCGGAGGAACCTTATATAGTTCCTAGAACTATTGGCGAAAGTAGCCGGTTGTTGGCGTGTTCGCACCGCAGGAACTAGGAATGATTTTAGCTCTAGGAACTCCTTTAGGAGGAACTCATTTCACTCCTGCTTCAGAGTCGGTCTAAACCAGCGCTATAGGAACTATCGTGACGTTAGTGTGCGCTGATTGGCCGAACGCACGTGAAACACCAGCAGCACCGCCATTTTGAAAAAGCTGTGTAAACATACAGATTATAGCCTATATATTTACTCCACAAACTAACTCTACGAACTTGTAAAACAGTGATAGATGAGCCTCCTAATCTTTACGCTGAGGAGAAAACCCAACGCGACTTTGAGGAGACCGAGAGAAACATGATTATGTGTTTCTGCTCAGCAACACTGGACATCAGCCACACGGCAAACGCTAATAACTCTTCATTACTGTCTACTTTCTGTGTATAACAGTTCTATCTAATAACGTTTTAGACAGGACTGTTAAAGCTATGGTATACGATTTTGAAAATCGGTCGAGAAAGCCTGAATTTTTAAAAAACTCATCCCGCCCCTCCACACACACACCCCTCCCCTCTGTGCTACCTGATCCCTCCCACCGGGAAACGAACTGAACTACGTCACTCAGTCAAGCTGTGATCACCGGTAGTAAACATCGGAACTGAGATGTAATGTCAGTTCATGTAATGTTCAATCTAATGACCTCGCTAATGACACATATGTAAAATTGCCTTTAGACACTTGAACTTAGTTGCTTAATCAACAATTCAATGTCACGTTTGAGTTCACGTCAACGCAAGATTAGCAACACATGAAATGTTCTAAACTCCCCACCACCATTAGTATAATACTAATAGTATTGCTAAGGTTTTCAGTAATTGTTATTGCAGCACACAGCACATCTTGTTCAAATTTCGATCGGCTCGAACAGAAACCCGCTAGGCCAACTGAAATATATTCAAGGACTTCAAGAAATATAATTACTTTGACCCGTGATAGGCGATGCTAAACGGCTAACATTCCAATGCCGACCGGCAGCATGAGCAAGTTGTCAAACTGATAAAAAGCTATTTTTGTAACACGTCCATAAAAGTATAAATAAATGTTTACCTGCTCAGTCGGTCTTCAGTCCCAGATCTTCCTGAAGCTTCCTCCAACGGTCAATGGTGGACCCGATATTTATCCTACTCAAAGTTCGCCGTTCTTCACATTTTTTTTTAAATCTCTGCTCGTTCCTCTACTGACTTTCTCTTTCGTCCTTACTTTACTGTAGGGGCAAGCAGGGGACGCTTGCTGCTGTCTTTTTTTTTATCCATTGCTGATATGCTGCTTAGCTAGCTACCGTAGATACCGTAGATGCTGCTTAGCTAGCTACTGTCAGCTGCTTGCTCGTGCAATTTCATGACGCAGGAGGGGAGCGGTGGGGTGGAGACGCGAGCGCCAGGCGGAGTTTCAGTGGAGCTGGTGATTGGATGAGAGCAGTTGACCAATGTAAGCTGTCCGGCCGGACAGCTTACATTGGTCAACTTCTCTGCGGCTGTACAGCCAATAGAGTGAATGGATTTTTTTCATTCTTTTTTCTATTCATATTGTTAGGATTGTACTATATAACCATAACCAGCATCTAAACGAGGATATTAATAATGAACAATCTTTGAAATCGTATACCCTAGCTTTAAACAGATCGTAAACTAATGAACACGGAGAATGCGAGCGCTGTGTGGCTCTGGCGTTCTCAGCGCGTCAAAATAAAAGTCACAACAACAAGCGCGGCTTACGTCACTTCAGAGTTCCTACTAGCGCTCGAACGCAACCAGGAAAATGTTCCTAAGGGAACCATTAGTTCTCAGGGAACCACCCTAGTGGGCGAGTTAGGGATCCACCCTAGTGGCTAGTTAGGGAACCACCCTAGTGGCTGGTTAGGGATCCACCCTAGTGGGCGAGTTAGGGAACCACCCTAGTGGCTGGTTAGGGAACCATCCTAGTGGCTGGTTAGGGATCCACCCTAGTGGGCGAGTTAGGGAACCACCCTAGTGGCTAGTTAGGGAACCATCCTAGTGGCTGGTTAGGGATCCACCCTAGTGGCTAGTTAGGGAACCATCCTAGTGGCTGGTTAGGGATCCACCCTAGTGGGCGAGTTAGGGAACCACCCTAGTGGCTAGTTAGGGATCCACCCTAGTGGCTAGTTAGGGAACCATCCTAGTGGCTAGTTCAGGAACCACCCTAGTGGGCGAATTAGGGAACCATCCTAGTGGCTAGTTAGGGATCCACCCTAGTGGCTAGTTAGGGAACCACCCTTGTGGTTAGTTAGGGAACCACCCTAGGGGCTAGTTAGGGAACCACCCTTGTGGTTAGTCAGGGAACCACCGTTGTGGTTAGTTAGGGAACCACCCTTGTGGTTAGTTAGGGAACCACCCCAGTGGCTAGTTCCTAGAGCTACCCAGTGCGAAAGCCCCTAAAATGGGTATTCATTGGTCAAAAGCTGTCTAGTTTACATAAGTACCATCTTAGATTGGTTTAAGTCATATTTTCCTCCGGTGCTCTTCGCATGTCGGTCAAAAATTACCAAATTATTATTATTATTTTCAAGGAAATAAATGTGGCCAGTGAAAATGCCGAGTGGCTATTAACTTTGGAAAACCACTAGCCACAGTGGCCGGTGAGCAAAAAACGTAATGTCAAGCCCTGATTGTATCGTGTCATTTGCATATTGTGTGTGTCTAGGTGAAGGAGAGCTCCGCCCCTGTGCCCGTCTTAGACCCGCCCCCTCCCCCCGCCGCTCTGGGCGTGGCTCTCCGTGGCAACGGTAACCAACGCTGCTGTGACTGTGGGGAGGCGGAGCCTCGCTGGGCCAGCGTGAACCTCGGCATCACCATGTGCATCGAGTGCTCGGGCATCCACAGGTCATTTCACATCTACAAGCTCCTATTCCAATGTTGTATTAACAATACATAAACTAGATTGTAGTCAATTTACACCAGATTTTTACATTGGTAATTATGACATTATGATATAAAGCAGTAAACATGGTTTATATAGTATTACTCATTAACTCTATGATATTTAATGTGTTTGATATAAGGTTTTTGATTTGTGTTGACAGGAGTCTTGGTGTTCATCTGTCCAAAGTTCGATCACTCACTCTTGATTCCTGGGAGCCGGAACAGTTAAAGGTCCGACATTCATTTAATTTGAACTGTTTTATCAAAATCTCTGATAGTTACAGCACAAAATATTGTGAATGTACAAATAAAAAAATGACATGTTACCAAATAGCATTTATTTTATAATCTATTTTTACTTAGGTGTGTTTATTGTCTCTGATTCTAATCTCATCTGAATCTGAGCTCGGCCAGTTATGCTTCTGTTTTGCTATTGAGTGATCTTTGTTTAACTCCGCCCCCTTCACAGCTGCTATGTGTTCTGGGTAATGAAGTCATTAATGGCATTTATGAGCGTAACCCGATAGATGGACTACAGAAGCCCAGCGCAGGCAGTCCACGGTACGAGTCTCTCACACACCACAAACAGGAAGTGTGTATCACACACACATGTTGGAATATTAAGAGCTTGATGTATTCATGATCATCGTCACTGCCTCTCTCAGGCAGGATAAAGAACAGTGGATTCGGCTCAAGTATGTGGAGAAAAGATTCGTGACGCGGGATCCTGATGGTCCTGATGCTGGTGAGTGTGTTGGTGCTGTTTATCTTTTTATAAATATTATTTTTAATATATAAAACACCTGTTCTTTTGATTTAAAAATAATTATTTTATCATTAAAATAGATTCATTTGAAATTATTATCATAATTAAAATAATTTTACTTTTTAAAATTTTATAATTAAAATAAATAATTTCATTTTAATTTATTAAATGATAATTAAATAGTATAATTATTTTAATAGTTAATTAAAATATTTTATTTTAATTGATTTAATTTTAAATTATTGACATTTTAAATGTAATTATTTTGATTAAAGTATTATTTTATAATTAAAGTAATTATATGATTGTATACAATACAATTTAATTTAACATAAAATATAGTATAATTGAATGTAATATAAAATATCATTTAATTTAATACAAACATTATTTAATTTAATATAAAATACAATTTAAAAGCAATTATTTTAATTAATTAAAACTTACATTATTTTAATTTAATTATTTTGTCTTTATAAATTAATGTATTAATTAGCAGTGTAATGATATTTAAAATTTTAAATAATTTTAATAAAATACTATAATTTTAATTAATTAAAACATAATTAAGACATAACATTATTTTAATTAAAATGTTAATTCAAATTTTTTATAATAAATTCTACAGTTAAATTATTAAAATTTATTTATAAAATAATTATTTTATAATTCAAATGAATGTATTAATTAGCAGTGAACGATAATTAGGACACAGCGTAAGAACACACGTTTCTCCTGGACGTATAGCATCAGCAAAGCCGCGTGCCGGAGAGAGGCTGTATCAGGCGTCGCTGAACGGGCACCTCGTTGCCATGGCGACGGCGCTGGCCGAGGGTGCGGAAGTGAACTGGAGTGATCCTGAGCGGGAGGGCCGGACGGCTCTGATTGGTTCAGCCATCGGGGTGAGTGACAGCGGTCTCTTGGAGTCTGAAGGTTGTTAAAGGGATGATTTACTCACCCAGAAGCCATTCTAGGAGTATATTACTTTCTTCTTTCAAACGAACACAATCAGAGTTATATTAATAAATGTCCTGGCTCTTCCAAGCTTTATAATGGCAGATGCACTTTTATGATGGATAGATGCACTTTTATGATGGATAGATGCACTTTTATGATGAATAGATGGACTTTTATGATGGATAGATGCACTTTTATGATGGATAGATGCACTTTTATGATGAATAGATGCACTTTTATGATGGATAGATGCACTTTTATGATGAATAGATGGACTTTTATGATGAAAAGATGCACTTTTATGATGGATAGATGCACTTTTATGATGGATAGATGCACTTTTATGATGAATAGATGGACTTTTATGATGAAAAGATGCACTTTTATGATGAATAGATGCACTTTATGATGGATAGATGCACTTTTATGATGATAGATGCACTTTTATGATGGATAGAAAGATGCACTTTTATGATGGATAGATGCACTTTTATGATGGAAAGATGCACTTTTATGATGGATAGATTCACTTTTATGATGGATAGATGCACTTTTATGATGGATAGAAAGATGCACTTTTATGATGGATAGAAAGATGCACTTTTATGATGGAAAGATGCACTTTTATGATGGATAGATGCACTTTTATGATGGAAAGATGCACTTTTATGATGGACAGATGCACTTTTATGATGGACAGATGCACTTTTATGATGGACAGATGCACTTTTATGATGGACAGATGCACTTTTATGATGGACAGATGCACTTTTATGATGGACAGATGCACTTTTATCATGGATAGATGTACTTTTATGATGGATAGATGCACTTTTATCATGGATAGATGTACTTTTATGATGGATAGATGCACTTTTATCATGGATAGATGTACTTTTATGATGGACAGATGCACTTTTATCATGGATAGATGTACTTTTATGATGGACAGATGCACTTTTATGATGGACAGATGCACTTTTATGATGGACAGATGCACTTTTATCATGGATAGATGTACTTTTATGATGGATAGATGCACTTTTATGATGATAGATGCACTTTTATGATGATAGATGCACTTTTATGATGAATAGATGCACTTTATGATGGATAGATGCACTTTTATGATGATAGATGCACTTTTATGATGATAGATGCACTTTTATGATGAATAGATGCACTTTATGATGGATAGATGCACTTTTATGATGGATAGAAAGATGCACTTTTATGATGGATAGAAAGATGCACTTTTATGATGGATAGATGCACTTTTATGATGGATAGAAAGATGCACTTTTATGATGGATAGAAAGATGCACTTTTATGATGGATAGATGCACTTTTATGATGGATAGATGCACTTTTATCATGGATAGATTCACTTTTATGATGGATAGATGCACTTTTATGATGGATAGATTCACTTTTATGATGGATAGATGCACTTTTATGATGGATAGATTCACTTTTATGATGGATAGATGCACTTTTATGATGGATAGAAAGATGCACTTTTATGATGGATAGATGCACTTTTATGATGGATAGAAAGATGCACTTTTATGATGGATAGATGCACTTTTATGATGGATAGAAAGATGCACTTTTATGATGGAAAGATGCACTTTTATGATGGATAGATGCACTTTTATGATGGATAGATTCACTTTTATGATGGATAGATTCACTTTTATGATGGATAGATGCACTTTTATGATGGATAGATGCACTTTTATGATGGATAGATTCACTTTTATGATGGATAGATGCACTTTTATGATGGATAGAAAGATGCACTTTTATGATGGAAAGATGCACTTTTATGATGGATAGATGCACTTTTATGATGGAAAGATGCACTTTTATGATGGACAGATGCACTTTTATGATGGACAGATGCACTTTTATGATGGACAGATGTACTTTTATGATGGACAGATGCACTTTTATGATGGATAGATGCACTTTTATGATGGACAGATGCACTTTTATGATGGACAGATGCACTTTTATGATGGACAGATGCACTTTTATGATGGATAGATGCACTTTTATGATGGATAGATGCACTTTTATGATGGATAGATGCACTTTTATGATGGAAAGATGCACTTTTATGATGGATAGATGCACTTTTATGATGGAAAGATGCACTTTTATGATGGAAAGATGCACTTTTATGATGGACAGATGCACTTTTATGATGGACAGATGCACTTTTATGATGGACAGATGTACTTTTATGATGGACAGATGCACTTTTATGATGGATAGATGCACTTTTATGATGGACAGATGCACTTTTATGATGGAAAGATGCACTTTTATGATGGACAGATGCACTTTTATGATGGACAGATGCACTTTTATGATGGACAGATGTACTTTTATGATGGACAGATGCACTTTTATGATGGATAGATGCACTTTTATGATGGACAGATGCACTTTTATGATGGACAGATGTACTTTTATGATGGACAGATGCACTTTTATGATGGATAGATGCACTTTTATGATGGATAGATGCACTTTTATGATGGATAGATGCACTTTTATGATGGATAGATGTACTTTTATGATGGATAGATGCACTTATATGGAAAGAAGAAAGTCAGCTAGGATGGCTTCAGGGTGAGTAAATCATGGGCTAATTTTCATTTTTTGGGTGAACTATCCCTTTAAATGCGTGTGATTCTGGTCTTCAGTGATGTGTGTGTGTGTGTGTGTGGCAGGGCTCTCTGCTGGCGTGTGAATTTCTGCTACAGAACGGCTCTAATGTGAATCACAGAGATCAGCACGGTCAGGGCGCTCTTCACGCCGCCGCCACATACGGACACACCGGGTACCAAACATCATGTCTCGATCACACACTTATCGTGACTGATGTCTAATGATGATAATAATCTGTGATTGGTCACTTCAGACAGGTGTGTCTGCTGCTCAAGAGAGGAGCCAATCAGTACGCAGCTGACGAAAAGGGAAACGATCCGCTCAGTATCGCCATAGAAACCGCCCACGCTGACATCGTCACTTTGTGAGTAATCAGTGTGTGTGTGTGTGTGTGTGTGTGTGTGTGTGTGTGTGTGTGTGTGTGTGTGTTAGAAATCATAATAATGCAGTGTGTGTGTGTTTCAGGTTGAGAATGGCCCGAATGAATGAGGAAATGAGGGATTCAGAGGGATTTTTCGGATCTGTTGGTAAGATTTAGTATGAAGTATTAATTAATATGAATAGAAAGTTCAAAAGAACAGCATTTATTTGAAATAAAATCTTTTGTAACATTATAAAGCATCACAAATCAATTTAATGTGTCCTTGCTGAATAATGTAACTAAAGTGTTATTTTATAATTAAAATAATTAGATAATTGTAATTTTAATTAAAAAAAAAAAAAATTAAAAGGAGATGCCGTCAGCTACATTAGGACGAACTGGATTTTAATTATTATATTCTATGATATCTTTAAAAATGTCTTTACTGTCACTTTTGGTCAGTTAAATGCATGCTTGCTAAATACATTTTCTTTATTTTTTTAAATCTGACATATCTCGAACTTTTGAATGATAGTGAACCACATAAATTTGAACCGTTTTCAACACTGATAATAATCATAAATGTGTCTTGAGCATCAGATCATCATATTAGAGTGATTTCTGAAGGATCATGTGACACTGAAGACTGGAGTAATGATGCTGAAAATACAGCTTTGATCACAGGAATAAATTACACTTTATTATATATTCACATAGAAAACAGTTATTTAAAATTGTAATAATATTTCAGAATTTTTACTGTATTTTTGTCAAATAAACACAGCCTTGGTGAGCCGAAGAGACTCTTTTCAAGATATCCTAATTATTCCGAACTTTTGACTGTTACTTTATGTCAAGTACAGTTTGTAGTGAATCTTTGCCAACAACAACAAATAAAAACTCTGGCTCTGGCTTTTCCTCAGGAGACGACGAAACATTCCAGGATATTTTCCGTGATTTCAGTAACATGGCGTCACACGACCCCGAGAAACTCTCTCGCCGTCAGTTCGTCCGCAGCTGTGAGGACGAAGACGAGAAAAGCTAGTCATGGGTCACGTGAGGTCAGAGGTCACGCTGATGCACTATGGGACAAGGGAACAAAACGCAAATCTTAATGTTACAACTCTTAATGTGACTCTGAGTGTGTGTGTGAGCATCAATGTGACTGTTTTAATGAGTGTGTTTGCGGTCCGACTCATTTCATCCACACATATGAACTGACTCGTGCTCTGTTGGTTTTACTGAAGGCTTTTGACACGTACGTTTGTGAACTATTTTATATTGTGCTGCAGTGAAATCCGCAGGTTGTACTACACTGAACTTGCAGTAAATACAGTTGGTTGTTTAGGATAAGTCAACATGAAACCAAAAGTGACCTTACTTTCCCCTCTGGGTCTCTTCGGTCGGAAAAAATGTTTGTTTTTTGCGCACAAAAAGTATTCTCGTCGCTTGATAAACTTAAGGTTGAGCCACTGTCGTCACTCGGACTACTTTAACGATGTCTTTAATAACTTTTCAGGGCCGGCAAGTTTCAATAACATAGACGCCTATGGAGGAGTGATCCAGCTCTCAGATTTAATCAGAAATATCTTATTTTGTGTTCCGAAGATGAACGAAAGTCTTATGGGGTGAAACAACATGAGGGAGAGTAATTACTGACAGTTTTCATTTTGGGGTGAACTATCCCTTTAAAGGGTCAAAAAAAAAAACCACACTTGGCTCTTTCACGGTCAAAAATGACCGACATATGAAATGAATGGGAAATACAAAAAAATACGGAAACTCTGAGAATCTTTTTGGTGGAACAAACTACTAATCAGCCACTGTGCAGAACAAACGTGCACTAGAATTATCACTAACCATTCCTTATTTTATTAGATTTGTTTATCAAATACTGCGTAACAAAAATGCTGATAACTCATGGAAAGCATTTTTGTTACGCAGTATTTGATAAACAAATCTAATAAAATAAAGAATGGATAGTGATAATTCTAGTGCACTTTTGTGCACAAATGTTAATGTTTGATTGTAATCATAATGCAAAATCTAATATTTATCTAGAAGAAATATCTAAACCTTGACTAAAGTTAGTCTTTTAGAATGTCTAAATACAGGTGAAAC
Organism: Rhinichthys osculus; assembly: GCA_029959095.1. Lineage (NCBI taxonomy): Eukaryota > Metazoa > Chordata > Actinopteri > Cypriniformes > Leuciscidae > Rhinichthys > Rhinichthys osculus. The sequence goes on along the minus strand of JARWKJ010000009.1, from coordinate 4,035,716 downwards.
TCATTGCAAAAGTGCAAAAGTTCATTTATTATTTCAGTAATTCAACTTAAAAGGTGAAACTAATATATTATATAGACTCATTACATGCAAAGTGAGATATTTCAAGCCTTTATTTGTTATGATTTTGATGATTATGGCTTATAGTTTATGAAAACCCCAAATTCAAAACTAGAATATTGTGAAAAGGTTTTCATATCTGTAAGCCATAATCATTAACATTATAACAAATAAAGGCTTGAAATATCTCACTTTGCATGTAATGAGTCTATATAATATATTAGTTTCACCTTTTAAGTTGAATTACTGAAATAAATAAACTTTTGCACCATATTCTAATTTTCCGGGTTTCACCTGTATATATCTAAATGCAAAACCTAATAAAAGTAAGAAATTATGTCTAAAAAAAACAACGTGAATCCAAAAGCCTCTATATATATTTATATAGGAAGCTACAGGTTGTTGCACAACATTACTTTTAAAAACTATCTTACTTTTAAAAAAAAAAGTAATTTTTTTTTTTAATGTCTGTTTTAATGTGAAATATTGCTTTTATTGAAAAATAACAACCAAAAAGTTTATTCTAATGGACAAAATAGCTCATAAAAAAATAAAAAATATTGCATAGTGTCATAAAATCCCCTCAAAATTCTAAATAATCATAAAAAAAAATTATCGAACAAAAATATATTATATTGATTTTCCTTGGGAAAAAAAGGTTACATTGAAGGTTCAATCACTTTTGACCGAGAAGGAGCCAAATGTGAGCCCTAAAAGAAGAGGAGCAGAGTGTTAACGCATGTTCCTGCAGGATTCATCAGTGCGCACTAGTCACACTTCAGCAATATTTCATAACTTGCACTTCCTACAGAACATCTTTCACTTCGGCTCACATCTCTAATGCTTTATATGTCATAATCTCCTGTCAAATTACACTTTTTTTCATCATCCAAACAATCAAATCATGTCCCAGATTTATTGGGTAACACTTCCATATGTTAACTACATTAGTTAACACGTACTGTAACTTCTAAAGCATTTATTAATCTTCGTTTATGTTCATTTCAACATTATTTAAATCAATAGTTGTATCTGTTAATAATATTGGTAACACTTTACAATAAGGTTTCATTTGTTAACATTCGTTAATGCATTAACTAGCATGGACTTACCATGAGCAATACATTTCTTACAGTGTTTATTCATCTTTGATTACATTAGTTAATAAAAATACAGCTGTTCATGTTAAATCACAGTGCAATAACAAATGGTAATCGATAAAACTATAAGTAAATGTTGAAATTAGCATGAACTGAGATTAATAAATACTGCAGCATTGTTAGTTAATAACTTAACCTTATTGTAAAGTGTAAGAGCTTCTTTTGTCTTGAGTATCCAGTAATGTGTTTCATGTTGACTGTAAATGCACACTGAATAAAAATACATACATAAACAGTTATAACAAGTAATATAATGTGATACACAATATATTAATATCAATGTTGATGTCTTAAAAATCTGTCTTATTCTATAATAATAAACAAGCTATTTAACTATTGAAATGTTCTGTCTGTTTATGACATAGACATAAAAATACACGAGTCCTGTGATTTTTATTTTTATTTTTTATTTTTATTTTTTTATTAAGAACACAACAGAAAACTCATTGTTTCTTCCACTTATGGAATAAGCTTGAGCTCCAACATTTCATCTTGGTAATACGTCATCCATAAAGAACGACATCTGTATTTCCTGAAGGAAAAAAGAATGTTGTTTTTGTACTGTGATCCAGAGACAGGCCGGTCATTATGACATCAGCAGGTCTCCAGACGCCTTTATGACATCATAGGCAATCGCATCATCACTGGCTTTAGAAGGAATGCGCTGAACATTCTATTAGTGACAGTTGGGTTTTTTAAAACTTTGAAATAACATTTATTTAAAAAAGAACATTAAAAAAAATATCTACAAAATATATGTTTGTCTCTGGATTTTTTCATTATTTTGATGTTACAGTACAAAATAGTAAATAGCTGAATATATATCAGAGAAAATATTTCACATTGGGAAAAACATTTCTATAAGAAGTAGAAACTAAAGTTTCACATCCATAATGAAACGATTGAAACAACTTATTATATCTTCACTTATCTATACAATATTTTCCCAAAAAAAAAAAAAACCATCAGACTTGATTTTTTTTGTTTTGTTAATATATTTTATTTATTTATATACTTTATCAATTCATTTCATATTGACAAGCACACTGAATAAAATAAAAATAACAACTATATAAAATGTTTATATATAAATTAGGGCTGTCAAATGATTAATCACGATTAATCACATCCAAAATAAAAGTTTTTTTTACATAATATATGTGGGTGCACTGTGTATAATTATTTTGTATATAAATAAATACACACACATGCATGTATATTTAAGAAAAAAATATTATTTATATATAAAATATTTATATTTATATATAATATAAATTATATATAAATCTATATACAGTATATACATGAAAATATTTCTTAAATATATACAAGCATGTGTGTGTATTTATATATATAAAATAATTATACACAGTGCACCCACATATATTATGTAAAAAAAACTTTTATTTTGGATGTGATTAACCACGATTAATCATTTGACAGCCCTAATATAAATGTAAACAATCACGAGTCTCAAAAGGCATGAAATGTTTGTTTTTTTTTAAATCAGAAGTTGGCAAATTAATTACCCGAAATGCTAACAATCACTATTAAATATTTTAGCTATTCTATAAGAAATCAATCGAACGAACGGGCAATCTTTGTAATAAACACTCTATGAAATGGAAATATATTTGATTTGTAATTAGATGTTAATTTGACGAGAAATAAAACCCCGCGCGCTTGCTATGCCCCGCCCCTGAAATGATGACGTTTTGACTGACGTAATTTCAAAGCGCCGGGGCGCACACACGCATGCGTTCATTGCGCGGCGACACCACCATTTTAGAGGAAGAATGGAAAACACGGACAGTTATTGACCATCAGTAATACGTCGATAGTATAATTAATAAGAGCCCATGTTAAAGACTCGGACATATAAAAGATTTCCGCGGGTCAACAGAAGATCCGGTTTCTGATACTGCGGTACCGGCGCGGATCTGACATCACTCCAGACTCTGTTCTGGGTGTATTGTTGTTATTCGTCTGTGTGTGTGTGTGAGTGAGTGTGTGTTCAAGTGAAACTGAAGAAGCGCGGTTCCGTCCAGATGGATGGAGACGAGGAGATCCGCTCAGGTACAACCAGAACACACTGTTTTGATTCCAGACTATTACGAAACACTAACATGCTAACATCATGGTATTCTTAGCATAGCATGGTGTTTGAGTATAGTACACAAGCATTACCATATAATTCATCAAAGTACCATGATATTTTCATGTTTTTTTGGGCATGTACCATAGTAATGCCATGCATTTGGACATGTACCACGGTAACACCATGGTATTCTTAGTATATCATGGCGTTTGAGTATAGTACACATGCACCACCATAAAATTCATCAAAGTACCATGATATGTTCATGTTTTTTGGACATGTACTATGGTAATACCTATGTATTCTTAGCATAGCTCGGTGTTTGAGTGTAGTACACGATCATTACCATTTAATTAATCAAAGTACAAAGATATTTTCATGTTTTTTTAGACATGTACCATAGGAATGCCATGCATAGGACATGACATCATGCTAATCTTAGTATATCATGGTGTTTGAGTGTAGTACACATGTATTACCATATAATTATTCAAAGTACCTTAATGTTTTTTTGATATGTACTATGGTAAACACTAAACACCATGGTATTCCTAGTATATTAAGGATGTTTTGTGTATAGTACACATGCATTGCCATATAATTCGTCCACGTACTAAATTATTTTCATGTTTTCTTGGACAAGTACTATGGTAATGCCATGTAATTTTTTTAATACCTTGGTGTTTGAATATGATAAACATGCATTACATTGTAAAAGCACCATGGTATTCTTTGAGGACCTTAGAAAAACACTTCAGTGATACTGTAACATATCACTGATGATATTACTTAAGTGGCTTACTCTTATTTTATTAGTGGTAGTACATGTAAAGTCCTTATCATATCGTAATACATGATGTGTGTATTATGTGAACATACTGTATATCCTAAAACTGATTAGGGCTGCACGATATTGAAGAAAAATGTGATAACTCATTAAATAATGCGATACGATAATGCTTAAAGTGTGTAAAATAAACTTAAAAAAAAAAAAGATACGTGTTTCACATTCTTTTTGTGACAAGAAAAAAACATTTAGGGTTTCAGGAAGCCCTACTTTAGGGTTATTTAACAACAGAAACTGAATAATCAAATGTAATAAATAAAACACGGCTTAGTTTTCACTCTATGAATTAAATATGTATAGAATTCTGATTCTTATTAAAGCTACAAAAGTTATTCAGCCAAGAGCAGTGAGTGATTTTCTCTTTATCTTTTGTTGATGACCCCAGTTATTGCAAGCCGTTGCGATACGCATATCGTGATATTTCGATAGTTTCCATATATTGTGCAGCCCTACAGCAGATTTTTAATTTTATTTTAGATATGCCACAAATCAATGCCACAAGATTAATCTGTGATTATATATTATATCATGTGAACAGAAAACAAAAGAATAGGAAGTGTTATCAGCAAAACCTGAAATGGCTCCGTGTTTTACTGCACTGAACGCAGTCAGATATTACTGTCACTTGATGATGGATCTGGGAAAGAAGCTGTTAGCTGTCAAAATATTGATTTTGAAAATGATAGATTTGAGTATTGTTTTTTGAGATGCTGAATGTACTGAGGAAATGTACGGAAGCGTATTGCATTCACTTGAGGAAAAAAAATCTAATCTGTTTTTCTGAATTAACGAGTTAATTATCTCAGAATTACGAGATGATTTTTCATGGGAAAAAAGTTTTTGTTCTGTTTTTATGAATTAACGAGTTAATTATCTGAGAATTACGAGAGAATTTTTCATGGAAAAAAGTTTTTGCTCTGTTTTTCTGAATTAACGAGTTAATTATCTCAAAATTACGAGAGAATTTTTCATGGAAAAAAGTTTTTGCTCTGTTTTTCTGAATTAACGAGTTAATTATCTTAGAATTACGAGAGAATTTTTCATGGAAAGAAGTTTTTGCTCTGTTTTTCTGAATTAATGACTTAATTATCTCAAAATTATGAGTAACTCATTAATTCATAAAAACAGAGTGAAAAAAATGTTTTTCAAGAAAAATGTATCTCATAATTCTGAGATAATTAACTCGTTAATTCAGAAAAACAGAGCAAAAACTTTTTTCCCATGAAAAATTCTCTCGTAATTCTGAGATAATTAACTCGTTAATTCAGAAAAACAGAGTAGATTTTTTTTCCTCAAGTGAATGCAATACGCTTCCGTAGAAATGAGCTCTGACAATTAGCAGATGTTTTATTTATACCATCATCACTTTTCTAACTGAACCCTTCCTAAATATCCTTTATTTAATTCTTCTGCAATTGTTTCTCTAATATCTGGAGAGTTTTATATTATCGCGACAGGTAGAGGTCCATCTGTGTTAGATATAGATCCGGGTCGCTAAAGACCAGAATATGTAATAATGGTTGGCGAAACAACATTCATACATTTAAGGGTTATAAGAAAAAAGAAAAATTCAACAGATGAATCAAATTTTAGTTTCAGTTTCGATTTTGCCTTCCAATGATTAAGAAAACGTGATAATCAAGATAAAATGGTCATTGTCCCACATGCCGTTTCTTTCCTTTAAAGCCGTGTGCTTTCGCCCCTCCTAAAAAGCCTAAACGTAACGTGCAAATCATGTAACGTGAAATGCACTCAGACATGCTTTATATTAAAAAGAGTTATTAAAGCGCATTAAACTGAGATTTCTACACGCTTTGTGTGTGTGTGAGAGACAGAGCGAAACACGGACGAACAAAGTGTGCTTGGGGTATCAGCCGCACTTCAACACTCAAATATACACACAAATATGTTGAATATCCATATTTGCGAGTATAACCGTCTGTTATGTCTGAAGTGAATAAACAGTTGGTAAAGAAATCAGATGCGTATCGTTATATTTGATCCATGCATTAAATGCAAACCTGCTGCTATCTGTCATTATTAAAGACAAAATCACTCACTGCTCTCGACTGAACAACTGTAGCAGCTTTAATAAGAATCAGTGTATATGTAATTCACACAGTGTTTTAATGTTTAATGACTATTTTGACGACTGATTGTTTAATGCAACACTGTGTTTTAAAGGTGCAAAACGCAAGTCTCTGAGTTTTTGCAGAACTACGCCCCCTCTGGTGACGAGCGAAACTGCAACCAATTCTGATTGTACATGTATCTAGCTTACGCTAAAGCATTACACATTTTATGCATCGTCATTTGTTGTCATAGATTTGCCGTATCAGACATTAGAGACTGGGCTATATCTTACCGTTTTATCAAGAAAAAAACCAACTGAGGATCCCGTTTGAGACCAAGAGCAGACCGGAGATCTCTCCATTTGTTGAATGCCTTCCCGAGGTTGACTCTCGTCTTACTCCGACGCCTGTCTGACTCCAATTTGGACCTTTTGGTGGCACTAGACAAAATTTTTCTTTTCTTTACTTTACGTGGAGTTTGCGTTGGGGTTTGGAATGGCCTACAAGCCGGTCTCTTTGAATCCATCTTCTACCTTTGACGCACGAGTTGTCTTCGCTGATGCGGAGAATGGCGGCGCCGGCGAATACACAAACCTGCGAGACATACGCCATGTTTCCATCCACTTGTCAATCTAATTATCTGAAGTTCGGTAAAAAACCTCATGCGAATAAAGCTGGTGAAAGTGTGTTTCCATCAAACGGCTTTAAAGCGGATAAAAACCTGTGCGTAATGACGTCACATGCTGTTTTGCGATCAAATTGGTATATCGAATTTATTTGAGACATGTTAAGGTGTTTCCATTCATTTTCTCACCGAATTGCACAACATTCAAGCCAACATTTGCGAACTAAGTTTTACTAGGCAAAATGGATCGCGCCATAATAACGTTTCCATCCGCGTTTATCGCATAAGCCGGATATCCATCAAGATAAAATCCGATGAGACTGATCGTATTTCAATTCAATCGAATTTTAATGTTTCCATAAGGCATTTTTCATTCGATATCACTTAATGCGGATAAAAACGTGTGGATGGAAACATAGCCATAGCCTGGTGAGCGTGAACGCGCATGACGTCACGCCCAGTCTCAAATTCGAGCCTGAATCCCTCTTATATATTGGCGCTTTTCCATTACCAGTACCAGCTCGACTCGACTCGCTTTTCACTCCGTTTTCCATTGCAGAAAGTACCGCCACAAATAGTACCCGGTCGTCATAGCGACGCATTTCGTTCCTCGTTGCCCCATCAAGCTCTCGCTGGATCCTCTCTTCGGCAACCAAACAAAGGAATGTCTGCACCTCCTCGTTTGACCACGGCGTATTCTTCCGAGTTGCCATAATAATAGTAGTAAGTTTAGTAACTATCTCTGGCCAAACTATTTAAAAATCGCGGGGTTATTCTGGATACTCCATCTGGCGCGTTCAATGATGACGCAGATTCTCTGTGACCAATCAGCAGTCGGCATTGTTTTCACGTCACATTTTAGTATCGGCTTGGCTCGCCTCAGCTCGCTTAGAACCTCGCCGGAGGTGGTACGAAAAAAAGTACCCGAAAGCAGGTACAGGTACAACTTTTACACAGTGGAAAACCAAACAAAGGCGAGTCGAGTTGAGTCGAGCCGAGCCAAGGCGAGCTGGTACTGTGTAGTGGAAAAGCGCCATATGTTACTGTACAGGATTATAGAGGCAATCTCAGTGCGCAGAGAAGGGCTCATTCAGCCCATCAGGCAGTTCTTTAAGCATGTATAGGATAGAAAAACAGGTATTTTTAACATGAAAAGTTGCGCAATGCACCTTTAAGTTGAGCAAATAGATCAGTTCAAAGGCTTATGGATATTCTCCACCGTACATCTCAAAATTGTGAAGATCGTGATTCAGATCAGGATTGTTTGTTGTAAGATTGTGATATGCACTTTTGTGAATGTTTGTAGCTTGAACTGAGACTGTGAATGTGTGTTTGCTCAGATGATGGCAGCGCTACTCCCGTTCAGGACGAGCAGGAAGACGCGAGACCCGGATCACGACAGTCTGACGTGAGTTTGGATCTGATGTTTGTGCTTGATTCCAGTTGTGTTCATATTACAGATGTTAATTTCCTGATTGTCACGCAGGATGATGGCAGTGATAACGAGGATGCCGCACACGATAGGAAGTCTGAGAACGCAGACAGTAGTTCGGATCACGAGGCCCGCGGAAGAGGAGCCGGAGACGGGAGCGATTCAGAGCCCGAGCCGCCCCGTCCTGCAGACAGCGATGAGGAAGAGGAGGGCAGATCCCCTGTGAAGCGAAGAGCGAGCACCTCTGAGAACGACGAGGAAGAGGAGGAGGAGAAAACGCACTCCGACCGGGAGGAACCCGAGAAGAGAAACAGCCCGAAATCAGATGCGGGCAGCGATTCAGACGAGGACAAACCCAAACAGAAAACTCAGAGAGACTCTGATGCTGAGGAAGAGGAGGAGGAGGAGGGAGGGAGGAAGGAGACGGGCAAGTGGAAAGCTGTGATGAACTCAGACAGTGAGGAAGAGGAGGAGAGGCCGAAAGAGGAGGCGGGAAGTGATGAAGATGAAGGGCCCAAACGACGAGCTCTGGCTAGTGATGATGATGATGATGAAGAGGAGGAGAAGCCTGGTATGTTTGTTTACTACTTATAAAAAAACTTGTTTCATTATCCTTTTTAATATGTATAGACATGTGTATGTATAATATACATATGATTATTTATAGTTATATTAATATTATACTTATAATGTTACTTACTATAGGCTGCTTTTTATGCATGTGTGTATATATTTTATATTTTATTACATAATCAAGATTAATCATAATTTAATCTATAATTGTTTTACATAGTCTAATTATAATAACATTGTAATAAAATTATCAATACATCAATATATATTTTTTAATCATATATATATATATATATATATATAATTTAAAAAATAGTATATTAATGTATTCATAATTGTATTATAATGTTATTATAATTAGACTATGTAATACAATTATAGATTAAATTATATTATGATTAATCTTGATTATACTACTATTAATATATTTATAATGCTAATGTAATCAGATTATGATATATATATATAATTAGTAGTATTATTTCCGTGTATATATTGTATTTATTATGATTTAAAAACTATTTTTTAATTATGTTATAATAATTTGACTATTATAATTAAAAGTACATATTTTATAATTATGTTGATTATAATCTAAATCATTATTATAATTATAATCTAAATCTAATTTATTATTATAATTATATATATATATATATATATATAATCTGTTATGATTAGTATCTTAAATATAATATTATATTTGTAATGCTAATATAATCTAATTATAATACACTATTGTATTATATATTATTAATAATTACATGCCACAAATACAGAATTATTTATACTATTAGTAATAAAATTTTAATGTTATTGTTTACAATATTATTATTCTAGTCTAACTATAATTACTAGTTTATAATAAATTCATAATCTATCAGTGATCACGTTATTTGTGAATTGTCTTCCAGTGAAGAGGAAGAAGGCCGTTCTGTCAGACAGTGAGGAAGATGAAGAGAAAGGTACTGTCTGTCATTAACACTCACTGTATGATGTCATCTGATGATGATGATGATGGTGATGATGATGATGGTTGTGACTCTGTAGAGGTGAAGAAGAGCAGGCTGGTGTCTGATGATGAAGACTTTGGCAGTGATGAAGGCTTCGGGGGTCCTGATAAGAGTTTAGCAGCTAAACTAAAGGAGCTGGGCTCAGACAGTGAGGATGAGGAGGATGCGATGAAGGCGGATGCAGGGAAGAAGGACGAGAAGGCTCTGTTCGGCAGCGACAGCGAGTCCGGCGAAGATCAGGAAGAGTTAGTGCTCGTAACACTCTGAGTGTGTGGGAGTGAGTGAGTGTGTGGGAGTGAGTGAGTGTGTGGGAGTGAGTGTGTGTGTGGGAGTGAGAGTGGGAGTGAGTGAGTGTGTGGGAGTGAGAGTGGGAGTGAGTGAGTGTGTGGGAGTGAGTGTGTGTGTGGGAGTGAGAGTGGGAGTGAGTGAGTGTGTGGGAGTGAGAGTGGGAGTGAGTGAGTGTGTGGGAGTGAGTGACTGTGTGAGAGTGGGAGTGAGTGAGTGAGTGTGTGGGAGTGAGTGAGTGTGTGGGAGTGAGTGAGTGTGTGGGAGTGAGTGAGTGTGTGTGAGTGTGTGTGAGTGAGTGTGTGGGAGTGAGTGAGTGTGTGGGAGTGAGTGAGTGTGTGGGAGTGAGTGAGTGAGTGTGTGGGAGTGAGAGTGGGAGTGAGTGAGTGTGTGGGAGTGAGTGAGTGTGTGTGAGTGAGTGTGTGGGAGTGAGTGAGTGTGTGGGAGTGAGTGAGTGTGTGGGAGTGAGAGTGGGAGTGAGTGATTGTGTGGGAGTGAGTGAGTGTGTGGGAGTGAGTGAGTCTGTGGGAGTGAGTGAGTGAGTGTGTGGGAGTGAGTGAGTGTGTGGGAGTGAGAGTGGGAGTGAGTGTGTGGGAGTGAGTGAGTGAGTGAGTGGGAGTGAGTGAGTGAGTGTGGGAGTGAGTGAGTGTGTGGGAGTGAGTGAGTCTGTGGGAGTGAGTGTGAGTGAGTGAGTGTGTGGGAGTGAGTGAGTGTGTGGGAGTGAGTGAGTCTGTGGGAGTGAGTGTGAGTGAGTGAGTGTGTGGGAGTGAGTGAGTGAGTGTGTGAGAGTGTGAGTGTGTGGGAGTGAGAGTGGGAGTGAGTGAGTGAGTGTGTGGGAGTGAGTGAGTGAGTGTGTGGGAGTGAGTGAGTGTGTGGGAGTGAGTGAGTGTGTGGGAGTGAGAGTGTGTGGGAGTTAGAGTGTGTGGGAGTTAGAGTGTGTGGGAGTTAGAGTGTGTGGGAGTTAGAGTGTGTGGGAGTGAGTGTGTGTGTGGGAGTGAGAGTGGGAGTGAGTGAGTGTGTGGGAGTGAGTGAGTGTGTGGGAGTGAGTGAGTGTGTGGGAGTGAGAGTGTGTGGGAGTTAGAGTGTGTGGGAGTTAGAGTGTGTGGGAGTGAGTGAGTGTGTGGGAGTGAGTGAGTTTGTGGGAGTGAGTGTGAGTGAGTGAGTGTGTGGGAGTGAGTGAGTGTGTGGGAGTGAGAGTGGGAGTGAGTGAGTGTGTGGGAGTGAGTGAGTGTGTGAGAGTGGGAGTGAGTGAGTGAGTGTGTGGGAGTGAGTGAGTGTGTGGGAGTGAGTGTGTGTGTGGGAGTGAGAGTGTGTGGGAGTTAGAGTGTGTGGGAGTGAGTGTGTGTGTGGGAGTGAGAGTGGGAGTGAGTGAGTGTGTGGGAGTGAGTGAGTGTGTGAGAGTGGGAGTGAGTGAGTGTGTGGGAGTGAGTGAGTGTGTGGGAGTGAGTGTGTGGGAGTGAGAGAGTGTGTGGGAGTGAGAGAGTGTGTGGGAGTGAGTGAGTGTGTGGGAGTGAGTGAGTGTGTGGGAGTGAGTGAGTGTGTGGGAGTGAGAGTGTGTGGGAGTGAGTGAGTGTGTGGGAGTGAGAGTGTGGGAGTGAGTGAGTGTGTGGGAGGGAGTGAGTGAGTGTGTGGGAGTGAGTGAGTGTGTGGGAGTGAGTGAGTGTGTGGGAGTGAGTGAGTGTGTGTGAGTGAGTGAGTGTGTGGGAGTGAGCGAGTGTGTGGGAGTGAGCGAGTGTGTGGGAGTGAGCGAGTGTGTGGGAGTGAGCGAGTGTGTGGGAGTGAGCGAGTGTGTGGGAGTGAGTGTGTGTGTGGGAGTGAGAGTGGGAGTGAGTGAGTGTGTGGGAGTGAGGGAGTGAGTGAGTGTGTGGGAGTGAGTGAGTGTGTGAGTGTGGGAGTGAGTGAGTGTGTGGGAGTGAGTGAGTGTGTGGGAGTGAGTGAGTGTGTGGGCGTGAGTGAGTGTGTGGGAGTGAGTGGGAGTGAGTGAGTGAGTGGGAGTGAGTGAGTGAGTGGGAGTGAGTGAGTGTGTGGGAGTGAGTGAGTGTGTGGGAGTGAGTGAGTGTGTGGGAGTGAGTGTGTGGGAGTGAGTGAGTGTGTGTGTGGGAGTGAGTGAGTGGGAGTGAGTGAGTGTGTGGGAGTGAGTGAGTGTGTGGGAGTGAGTGAGTGTGTGGGAGTGAGTGAGTGTGTGGGAGTGAGTGTGTGGGAGTGAGTGTGTGGGAGTGAGTGTGTGTGTGGGAGTGAGTGAGTGGGAGTGAGTGAGTGTGTGGGAGTGAGTGAGTGTGTGGGAGTGAGTGAGTGTGTGGGAGTGAGTGAGTGTGTGGGAGTGAGTGAGTGTGTGGGAGTGAGTGAGTGTGTGGGAGTGAGTGTGTGTGTGGGAGTGAGTGAGTGTGTGGGAGTGAGAGTGGGAGTGAGTGAGTGTGTGGGAGTGAGTGAGTGTATGGGAGTGAGTGAGTGTGTGGGAGTGAGTGAGTGTGTGGGAGTGAGAGTGGGAGTGAGTGAGTGTGTGGGAGTGAGTGAGTGTGTGGGAGTGAGTGAGTGTGTGGGAGTGAGCGAGTGTGTGGGAGTGAGCGAGTGTGTGGGAGTGAGCGAGTGTGTGGGAGTGAGCGAGTGTGTGGGAGTGAGCGAGTGTGTGGGAGTGAGCGAGTGTGTGGGATTGAGTGAGTGTGTGGGAGTGAGTGAGTGTGTGGGAGTGAGTGTGTGTGTGGGAGTGAGAGTGGGAGTGAGTGAGTGTGTGGGAGTGAGGGAGTGAGTGAGTGTGTGGGAGTGAGTGAGTGTGGGAGTGAGTGAGTGTGTGGGAGTGAGTGAGTGTGTGGGAGTGAGTGAGTGTGTGGGATTGAGTGAGTGTGTGGGATTGAGTGAGTGTGTGGGATTGAGTGAGTGTGTGGGAGTGAGTGAGTGTGGGAGTGAGTGAGTGTGTGGGAGTGAGTGAGTGTGTGGGATTGAGTGAGTGTGTGGGATTGAGTGAGTGTGTGGGAGTGAGTGAGTGTGTGGGAGTGAGTGAGTGTGTGGGAGTGAGTGAGTGTGTGGGAGTGTGTGGGAGTGAGTGAGTGTGTGGGAGTGAGTGAGTGTGTGGGAGTGTGTGGGAGTGAGTGAGTGTGTGTGAGTGTGTGTGAGTGTGTGTGAGTGTGTGTGAGTGTGTGTGAGAGTGTGTGAGAGTGTGTGAGAGTGTGTGAGAGTGTGTGAGAGTGTGTGAGAGTGTGTGAGAGTGTGTGAGAGTGTTGAGTGAGTGTGTGTGTGACCGTCTCTTTCTGTCCTTCAGGAAAATGATCGCAGATATCTTCGGAGAGTCCGGCGATGAAGAAGAGGAGGAGTTTACAGTGAGTGAAGTTACTCGCTTTACCATTAATTACGTCAGAGTCGATATGAATAATTATCTTAAGTCACATTTATTTCTGTAGCGCTGTGTATTATAGTACAGTTTACGGTGATATAAACAGTCAAGCAGCTGAGGTTTGCTATATAGTATATGTGACTGTACTGTGTGTATGTAATGGGAATGATTCATGTGTCGTGTGTGTGTGTGTGTGTTCAGGGCTTTAATCAGGATGAGCTGGAGGGCGAGCGGACGCAGACTCAGGTCTCGGGACAGAAGGAAATGGACAATGACTCGGATTCAGATGATGATGATGTGGACCGAAGCGGGAAAGAGTGAGTGATTCCCTCCATCCGTTAATGTACAGTAGTCAACATTTGAAGTGGAGCAAGAAAGTTCATCAAAGTTGTCCTGAGACAAGAACGGCTATTGTTCAAAATTCATGTATAACTTTGTTGAAAGGTTTTGATCCAATGTTGACTACTGTAGTAACCACAAACAGGAAGTGATGTAAGAATGAAGGCTTTTAGAATGTGTTTTTGCACATGTAGGAGATGTAAGTGTGTGTGTGTGTGTTTCAGCATGTCCCACATGTCAGACTTTGACGTCATGTTGGCCCGTAAGAAAGCTCAGAGCGGCAAACGCAGGCGGAATCGAGACGGAGGAACGTTCATCAGTGACGCAGACGATGTCGTGAGCGCGATGATCACCAAAATGACAGAAGCCGCAGAGGTGTGTGTGTGTGTGTGTGTGTTTTGGGGGAATTAATAACTTAAAGGAGTAGTTCACTTCAGAATTAAAATTTCCTGATAATTTACTCTCACGTCATCCAAGATGTTCATGTGTTTCTTTCTTCAGTGGAAAAGAAATGAAGGTTTTTGAGGGAAACACTCCAGATGTTTCTCCATATAGTGACTTCAATGGAGTCCAACGGGTCCAGATGTGAGTTTCAGTGCAGCTTCAAAGACTCGACACGATCCAGCCGAGGAATACGAGTCTGATCGAGACAAACCAGCGGCCATTTTATAACAAAATAAACATTTATATACTTTTTAACCATTAATGCTCCTCTTGCACTAGCTGTGATGCGCCACACATTACGCAATCACGTTGGAAGGTCAAGCGTGACGTAGGTGTAAGAACCGACCCAGTGTTTACAAAGAGAACGTGCAAAGACTAAGGGCCCTTTCACACCTACCTTGTTTGGTCCGGACTTTCGGACATTTTTTAGCTTGGTCCGAATCAAAATTACAGGTGTGAAGACCACGGTCCGGAAATTTGGTCCGACGAAAAGTGGTAGTCTCGATCCGGATCAAACTGAACAAAGGTTTGGTTCGTTTCTAGTGTGAAAGCATTTCTGTATGGTTCGAACTTTCAGACCTTTTACAGGAAGTTCTGGTGGTTCCCGCATAGCCGGAATAGTTCACCTTGGTCTCTCCGCAAATGGAGGTGCCAGAGCTCGTATGATCGCTTGCAGTCTTCTCCTTTCCTGCCGGCGACGATAAAATGTTCGCATGACGAGGACGTTCATTTGGGGAATTTGAACTAGCCGTGTGTATAGTTGGTGCTGCAGGTAATTATGCCATAAAAATAACAATATAGTTGCAACGATATGCGTCTGTTCATTCATGTTGTCAAAGTTACCCGCCGAATTGACGACACGCTGACGTCACACACACACGCCCATTTACAAACCAATCAATGTCAAGATGCAGCCCACATGATGATGACGACAGGACGCGAGTGTGTCACGTAAAGTTCTTTAGTGCGCTCGCGTAATTGCAGTGTGAAACCAAACCAAAACTTTCTGAAAGTATAAAATGTATCAAAACATGAACTTTGGTTCGAACCTTGGTGCGGACTTTCAGGTGTGAAAACGCCCTAAAACAAATTTACACAAAAAAAACAACGAATTTACGCAAAAAACACACAAATTTACACAAAAAAACACAAATTTACACAAAAACCCCCACAAATTTACACAAAAACCCCCCAACAAATTTACATAAAAAACCCCAACAAATTTACACAAAAAACCAACAAATTTACACCAAAAAAAAAAAAATTTACATAAAAAACCCCAACAAATTTACACAAAAACCCCAACAAATTTACACAAAAAAAACAACAAATTTACACAAAAAACAACAACAAATTTACACAAAAAACAACAACAAATTTACACAAAAAACAACAACAAATTTACACAAAAAAACAACAAATTTACACAAAAAACAACAACAAATTTACACAAAAAACAACAACAAATTTACACAAAAAAACCAACAAATTTACACAAAAAACCCAACAAATTTACACAAAAAAACAACAAAAAACAACAACAAATTTACACAAAAAACAACAACAAATTTACACAAAAAAAACAACAAATTTACACAAAAAACCCAACAAATTTACACAAAAAACAACAACAAATTTACACAAAAAACAAAAAACATATTTTCACAAAAAAAAAACATTTACTCAAAAAAACACAAATTTACTCCAAAAAAAAAAAATTTTTTACACAAACACCCAATAAATTTACACAAAAAACAAAACAAATTTACACAAAAAAAAACAAATGTACACAAAAAACGTCAGACGATTTTGAGTTTTCCGACCTACCCTACAATTTCCGCCTACGTCAGGTTACGTACGTCTTTCCAACGTGATTACATAATGCGTGAAGTCGTGAACGTGCAAGACGAGCATTTGTAGTTAAAGTTTTTTGTTATAAAATGTCCGCTGGTTTGTGTCGATCAGACTCGTATTCCTCGGCTGGATCGTGTCGAGACTTTGAAGCTGCACTGAAACTCACATCTGGACCTTCGACCCGTTGGACCCCATTGAAGTCACTATATGGAGAAACATCTGGAGTGTTTCCCTCAAAAACCTTCATTTCTTTTCCACTGAAGAAAGAAACACATGAACATCTTGGATGACGTTTTAATTCTGAAATGAACTACTCCTTTACTGTCAAGAGAGTATCCGTGAGACACTGTGGATTTATCAAAGAAAATGGTCTTAACTCGTCCCTCAGTGGGACAAGGATTCATGTTTACAGTACCACACTTACAGTGTGTGTGTGTGTGTGTGTGTTTCAGGAGGACCGGACTCTAAACAGTTCAAAGAAACCCGCTCTGAAGAAGCTCATGCTGCTCCCCACAGTGGTGATGCATTTAAAGAAGTGAGTGTTTCCTCGTCTTGCTGAAGCATCAACGTGTGTGTGTGTTTAGAGTCTGTAGTCTTTAAGATATTAGAATAGAAGTGTGATTAAGTGTGTGTGTGTAGGCAGGACCTGAAGGAGACGTTTATAGACAGCGGTGTGATGGCTGCCATAAAGGAGTGGATCAGTCCTCTCCCGGATAGGAGTCTCCCAGCACTGAAGATCCGAGAGGAACTCCTCAAGATCCTGCAAGAAGTGAGTCTGTTAAACACACATCTAATCCTAAAGATGCAAAATATATCCTATACATCGTTGTATTACACCCTATGATGAATGTATGTGTAAATAAAATGAGTAAATGCATGCATTTTTTTTAGGGGATATATAGGACTGTCAATCGGTAAAAATTTGTACTCTAATTAATTACACGATGTGGTGATTTCTTAATCTGATTAATTGCAAATTAATCTAATCAAATTTGGAAATGAACCCCAAAAGGTCATTTAAAGTCATTGTGTTAAATGAGAAAAGCATTAAATAGGTGTTACAATTTTTTTTTAACAATTCATATTGCATTGATTCATATGATATAAATATTTGATTCATCAGAATTTATTACACAAATTTTTAGGTTTCAATGGCAGAATTTTTATTTTTGGGCGAAATATGCCTTTTAAGGGTTTTTTTTATTCGTAGGGAAATATGAAAAAAAAAAAAATATGAAAGGATACTCTAATTAAGTAATTAACTACCATTAGGGGGCGTTAAATGTGTAAATGAGTCGTTGAATCATTCATTCATGCGATTCATCCAGGAATGAAGTAAATGTCTTTCGTTATGAACGAGTCATTGCATCATTGATTCGCTCGAACCGTGGATTTATTCAGAAACGAAACGCCGCTGTGTTGCTCAGACGCATCACCGCTCTCCTCTGGCTTTATAGATAATATTGTTGGCAAAATTGAGCACAAACAGACAATTATATTGTATCTGAAATATAACAATGTTAACTTCTTATTTATTGAACTGTTGTATAAAATCAGTATCACATTTGCACTCTTGCTATTCGGGACTGTTACGACCCAATATGATTTAATTTTGTCTAAGGATTTTAAGGGAGTAACATTTATTTTGACACTCAATATCTCTAGAAAGTAGCAATGCAAACAGTGGTAGTAATAATAATAAAGGAGAAATTGGAGTATGAAGTGATTTATTCTTCCCAGCCCATAAACACAATAGGAAAAATAAACTTTAAATATTTCCAAATGTAACTAATTAAACAAATAAAGAAAAATACAATGAAATTCACCAAATGAAAATGAAGAGCACGAGTGTTGCCAAAATCAAAGAACTAAATAAAACAAAACACCTCTAACTACAACCATGAAATCTAACCTCACTAAATAAAAATAAAAATAAAAATAAACATCTTCGGCGTGCCAAAGCACCCCTTAACTTACCTCCACTAACTAATAAACAAAAATTACAACACGGCAACACTCTCTAAACTAGTGAACTAATACATAACATTCGCTATGTAGCATGATGTATGTCACGTGACGTTCTAGCTTGCTCTTCGTAAGAAAACACAAGGACACACGGTCAAACCCTATCAAAATAAACTGAACAACAGATAAAAACTAAAGAAACAAATTAACAACAAATGAAGGACACAGGTCTAACATGGGCTACATAATGAACATCTACGAGAGGGGCGCGCGCGCACACACACACAGCCAAAGCCCAACCAAAGCCCCCGCGCCCTTGAAGACAGCTGGCGTCGCCTTTTATAGCCAGCTTCCGGCAGAGCGTCATGGAGACGAACGAATCCCAGAGGACTAACAGGATCTGAAGCCAATCAGAATCTGAGAACAAAAAAAACAGATCATAAGTACAAAAACAATCATAACAGGGACAAAAACTGCACTCGTGTGATATTGCGCTCGTTGCTCGTGTGATATTGCTCAACTATATCATATGATATAAATATGAGACAAAAACTCAACAGGGGCTTTTTTTGCCCTGATAGTTTGATTTTTAGGGGCGTTTAACTGCATTATACAGGCTTTATCACACACAAGTTGTTGCTTCATGTGCTTATAGATATTTTTATTTAGTTTATGCATGCTTAAATAAATAAATATTAACATGTGTATATATATTTATTTATTTATTTAAATACTGATATGGCATTAAACTCAAATACTACAACTACTTTATTTATTTATTTGCCGGTGGAGTGGGGACCAAATGTTTTTTTTTTATTATCTTACTATCTTTGTCCTGTTAAGATTGTAAAAGTAAATAAAAAAGGAAAAAGAAAGGGATCTTGAAGGAAGTAATGAATGAGCTTTGCTTGTGTGTTCCCAGTTGCCCAGCGTGAGTCAGGAAACACTGAAGCTCAGTGGGATCGGCCGAGCCGTCATGTACCTCTACAAACACCCTAAAGAGTCCCGGCCCAACAAAGACCTCGCGCTCAAACTCATCAGTACGAACTCTCTTCCACTGCAGTGTGTGTGTGTCTTGTGTAGTGTGTGTGTGTGTGTGTGTACATGTTTCTCTATCCCGGTGGGGACTTAATGCACACACACTCATGGGGACTCGTGTCACTGTGACCTAAACTGAGGAAACATGCTTATAAATCATACAGAATGAGGTGTTTTGAAAATGTAAAACTGCAGAAAATTTTGTGTGATGGGTAGATTTAGGGGTCGGGTTAGTGTGTGTGTGTGTGTGTGTGTGTGTGTGTGTGATGGGTAGATTTAGGGGTCGGGTTAGTGTGTGTGTGTGTGATGGGTAGATTTAGGGGTCGGGTTAGTGTGTGTGTGTGTGTGTGTGTGTGTGTGATGGGTAGGTTTAGGGGTCGGGTTAGTGTGTGTGTGTGATGGGTAGATTTAGGGGTCGGGTTAGTGTGTGTGTGTGTGTGTGTGTGTGTGTGTGTGTGTGTGTGTGTGTGTGTGTGTGTGTGTGATGGGTAGGTTTAGGGGTCGGGTTAGTGTGTGTGTGTGATGGGTAGATTTAGGGGTCGGGTTAGTGTGTGTGTGTGTGTGTGTGTGTGTGTGTGATGGGTAGGTTTAGGGGTCGGGTTAGTGTGTGTGTGATGGGTAGATTTAGGGGTCGGGTTAGTGTGTGTGTGTGTGTGTGTGTGTGTGTGTGTGATGGGTAGATTTAGGGGTCGGGTTAGTGTGTGTGTGTGATGGGTCGATTTAGGGGTCGGGTTAGTGTGTGTGTGTGTGTGTGTGTGTGTGTGTGTGTGTGTGTGTGTGATGGGTAGGTTTAGGGGTCGGGTTAGTGTGTGTGTGAGAGATGGGTAGGTTTAGGGGTGGGGTTAGTGTGTGTGTGTGATGGGTAGGTTTAGGGGTTCGGGTTAGTGTGTGTGTGATGGGTAGGTTTAGGGGTCGGGTTAGTGTGTGTGTGTGTGTGTGATGTTTAGGGTTTGTGTAAAGAGACAGAATATACAATTTGTACAGTATAAAAACCATTACGTCTATGGAGAGTTCCCACAAAGATAGTAAACCAGACGTGTGTGTGTGTGTGCACAGATGAGTGGTCGCGGCCCATCTTCGGCTTAACGTCGAACTATAAGGGAATGACGAGAGAAGAGCGACAGCAGAGAGACCTGGACCAGCAGATCGCCCCGCGCCGGAGACTCAGGTAACACTCAGCACTGCATCGCCGGCCACGCTCATGCACACACAAGCCGTTAGCCATGGGATCGGTCGCACTGAAAGGCCTCCGTGTAAACGCATTGAGCTCGATTCGAATGAAGTTTCGATCGGATTGAGAGCGGTGGTTTATTCCTTTTCTAATCCGATCGAGAGAACATGTAAACACTTGATCGGTTTGAACACAGAAACTGAAAGGATGTAGAAACAGTGTAATGACGTGAGGCACGAGCTGTTCTTCCTGTTGAATAAAGTGCCTTATAAACGAGTGTCCCGTCATTCTTTATACCATGGTCTGGGTGAATACTGGATTCTGATTGGCTGCAGGGTGTCCATTATAAAGTGCTAGAGGACACCTAGTAAAGGAGATCTGGTGAAACTGACTGTTGACCGTTTGAAATTAATAAACAAATGCGCTGAGTAACCATAGCAACAGGCAGTCAAAGTATCCGGTTACAATTTATTGTATCAAAACAAACATCTAGTTAGCCGTTATACTATATTATACTATACTTATAGGTTAAAAAAAATGAAAGTGTAACGCCCATGCCTAGACAAGCCTAACTTACAGGAAAATAAATACGTTAGCTTTCTGGCTCGTAAGTGAGCTAAACTGAAGGGTTCTCCGAGCAGAGCGGACTATAAATATCTCCGGTTGCTAAATAAACCATCAGGCGTAACCAGGGAAACCAAGTTATTGTTTGTAAAAACTTTCGATTTTGATTGTAAAACTAATTAAAATATAAACTAATGTTTTAAAAATGTGTTATTTGGCAAGTGACCGTGGTATAAGCGGGTTAATCCCCGACGAGGTGTCCATTGTCCAGGTATTAGTGGACTTCAGCGGCGGCAATACTGGCTCACGCCTCGCCGTCGCCCATTAATACCTGACAATGGACACCTCGAAGGGCATTAACCCTTACGTAATCCTCCTTTCCCTCAGAGTCTGTGGAGTGGAGCAGGACACCGGCCCACCAGTGCTTGCTTCAGACTCTCATCCACAGACAACTCCTTTTGGGCATTTTTACTGCGGGATAAATATAAACAGCGGCACAACGGTTCATATGCTCATAGTCTGCAAATTATGGATAAATAATAAGTCTGCTTTTAACATGTGATCATTAACACTGTTAAAACTAATAAAGAAGCTATGTAGGAGAATAGTTATTATCAGTCCTTCCAGAAAAATGCGTTTTTTGTGATTGTTGTGGGCAAAAACCCTTGATTATGCGGCCCGTTTTCTTAAATGCGATGGAATATGCGGGATATTTATGCGATGAAATTGCGGGAACTTGCAAAAACTGTGGTTTGATGAAAAAGAGAAAAAGTGATTCCCCAACACCCTGTTCTCACTAGGCTCCTACCTTACTGTAACGAGTCATTTCTTATGACTTCCTATGATAAGCAAGCGTATACATCACAGAAAGTGCTGGAATATTTCAGTTCTCATCTTGTTTGATTTCAGACCTTAATAAACACATCAAACTTACAAAACACTGATGAGTCAAACGAGTTCTGTAGCTTTACAAAAGGAATACGCTACAACTTCTGTAAAAATGAATAAATGAAATATAAAAAAATAAAGTGTGCTCCTGTTTTACAGCTTTTCGATGATGTTCACGTCGCGTAATTACGTCACTTCGTAACGTTCCCATGGCAACAGGGGGAAACGGCGGCTCTCGTGTGACGCAAACGCAACATTCTTCAACTTTCCGCTAAGATATATGTGACTTTTTTTACAACGAAAATGCGAGGATTATGAAATCATGCAAGCGCCGCATATTTTGCACGGAAATCGGCAATTTATGCGGCGAAAGTGCGGCGTATTTGAAAAACTTTGGCTGATTATGCTCTGAATCATGCGATCGCATAATCACGCTTTTCTGGAGGGACTGATTATGCACAAACAGCAGGAAACTGTATATTCATTCAGTGAGCGCATGTCAAAAAACATCCCGATTTGAAGCTTTTGACGTATAAATGCGCACATCAACCCGATCACTACAATGAATGGAGTCGGATTGAAACAGAAGTTGTGCATGTTAACACAGCCAGTGATGTTCTCCTCATCTGTCTTCCATCTGTCACTCTTCCTCTCCTGTGGGTGTAAGTGAGCCTCAGACGTCTGAGAGGCCAGAGGAGCCCAACGTCTTTGCCCCTGCGCTCAGGTTCAGTGTGTGTGTGTGTGTGTGTGTGTGTGTGTGAGAGAGAGAGCATGAGCCTGTCTCAAGTTCAGGAATGTTTCTAACACTGATGTACGGGTGTGCGATATGGCAAAAATATATATATATTTTTTTTTTTTCAGGAAAATCATGATTTTATCACGTTTCTTTTTCATGTTAGTTTTAATATTTTGCAAGTGACTGAGCATTACAGCCAAACTAATGTCCCTATTTTAAAAACGAAGCCTTAAGGCCTGTTCACACCGGGACTAATTTCGCGTGCGATAACGCCTCGTGACTAAACAAAGGGCGCTAATGTGAGTGTGCACACCGACGCCGAAAACGCCACGCGTAAAAGCGGCATTTTTTTAAAAACACCTCGGGTTCGTTTTTTTGGTTTGACGCGCCGCGTCAAAAACTATCCGACCAATGAGATTGGTGCTTTTGCTCACGTGTCTGAAGTTCTGAAGTTACAGTAAAACACAGCTTGGGGGCGCTCAAACACAAAACGGTCTTGCCGAGCACACATACGTAACGGCGAAGAAGATATACGCCAAGTAGCGTCTACACTGCCGGGAAGAAATAAGACGAGGAAGATGCGGTTGGTGTCGGAACATAAAGAACTATATGACAATTGTGACAAATTTGCTCTCTTCTTCTGAGTGACAAGCGAGTAGCTTGAACGCCCCGCGTCATTTAAATCCCCATATATGGGAGCATTTTGGCTTCCCTGTCAAATATAATGATGAAGGAAAGAGGTTAGTGGATAAAACCGTGACGGTGTGTGTAGTAGGGTGGCCATACGTCCGGATTTTGGCCGGACAGTCCGGAGTTGCGCTGAATTGACCTAAAAAAAAATCTACTTATAAAAATCCTGCATATCGATAACGGCTCCCTGATGCCCGCAAATTAGTTAAAATCTCCCGGAATCTAGAGCGCGCGTGCGAGACTGAGCATACTGCGCACATAACATACGGCGCGAACGGCAGAGAGCGAGAGAGCGAGAGACCTTGCGTGTGTGTGTGCATGTAAGACAGAGCATCCTGATTGGCCTGTTTCGGTAACTCAACCAGTCAACCCCCCTAATATCTCTACTCTAAAAATAAGATATTATGCCTTGTGCACTTTAAGTTGATTTTATATATTTTAGATTAATAATTTAAAAGTGTTAATGAGACAAATAAATAGGGGTGTAACGATATTCGAACCGAACCGAAAAACCGCGATACAGAACACACGATTCGAATCGCGATACTCTCATTGCAAACCGAACACGCCCCGCCCCGCCCCCTGCTACCCCGGCCCAGCACGGTTCAATGGACCTCATGTCTTGTGTACAGTACACAACGAATTCAGTTTTGTAGCCTAACCACCATTAACACCAAATAACAAGCTCCGTGTTTTGTTACTTTCGATAATAAGCAAGGTGTAATCTTTCAAATTCTGTCTATTTGATCACGAAATTCAAACAATAAATGGCGTTTTGGCGCTCTTTGATGTGGCGTGACAGATCGCTGTAGGGCTACTAAGCTCCTCATTTCAAGCGGCAGCGCGG
Organism: Rhinichthys osculus; assembly: GCA_029959095.1. NCBI lineage: Eukaryota > Metazoa > Chordata > Actinopteri > Cypriniformes > Leuciscidae > Rhinichthys > Rhinichthys osculus. Next base: position 4,011,690 of record JARWKJ010000009.1, on the reverse strand, counting down.
CGCGCGGGTAAACGCGATCATCTCTTCCTCAGTTACAGAATGGACACCTGATATGGCAAGCCGTTTTAACTTTTATTCATTTTCAGGATATGAATCCTTGATATCAACAATTCAATTTTCACTAGTTAAAATTATAATTATTGATATCAACAATTACATTTTTTATATCAAGAATACAATTCTTGATATCAACAATTGAAATCTTGATATCAAAAATGTAATTGTTGATATCAACAATTGTATTTTCACTAGTGAAATGTCACCATAGGCTGCCATTCAAAATCAATTGTTGATATCAAGAATTACATTTTTGATATCAAGAATTACATTTTTGATATCAAGAATTAAATTTTTGATATCAACAATTAAATTTTTGATATCAACAATTAAATTTTTGATATCAACAATTACATTTTTGATATCAACAATTACATTTTTGATATCAACAATTACATTTTTGATATCAACAATTACATTTTTGATATCAACAATTACATTTTTGATATCAACAATTACATTTTTTATATCAACAATTACATTTTTGATATCAACAATTACATTTTTGATATCAACAATTACATTTTTGATATCAACAATTACATTTTTGATATCAACAATTACATTTTTGATATCAAGAATTCAATTGTTGATATCAAGAGTTAGATTCCTGATATCAAGAATTAGATTGTTACTAGTAAAAATGTGAATTCCTGATATCAACAATTGAATTGCTACTAGTAAAAATGTTTATTCTTGATATCTGAAAATGTATTATTGATATCAATATTATTTCAGATATCTAAAATGGCTTTCTTACTAGTAACAATCACATTCATGATATCAGAAATGAACATTTTCACTAGTGAAAATGTAATTATTGATATCAAAAATGAACATTCTTACTAGTAGCAATTCAATTGTTGATATCAAGAATAGACATTTCAACTAGTAACAATTTAATTATTGATATCAGGAATTCGCATTTTTACTAGTAACAATTGCATTCTTGATATCAACAATTGATTTTGAATGGCAGCCTATGGTGACATTTCACTAGTGAAAATACAATTACAGATATCAAGAATTCAATTGTTGATATCAAGAATACATATCCTGGAAATGAATAAAAGTTAAAACGGCTTGCCATACACCTGAAGGTATGTTGAAAGATGCCGTATACTTACTGAAAGGCATCATAACTCCTGTAATCGCTCAGTGTTTCAGCAGCGGAAAGACGTCAATAAAACAGCATAGCTTGTCACTAGCATTATATTTACCTCAACAGGCAAGTGATTCAGTGTCCACAACTTTGGTTCCTATAAATGAACTCTTGCACTAAATAAATGCACCATGTTAGCCTATATATTATATTTTACTTAACCTGTTAATGATATCTTGATTATTTAATGTATGTTTAAAATATCTTTCATGAAAATGACAACTGTGTAAAGTATTATATTTCAATAACAAATTAGAGTAAAAACACAAGTTAATGCAAAAACTGCCTTATGTTCAGTTTACATGTTTTCATACAATGTGTTGTGTGTTGATTATTATATCTAAAAAATAAATAGCATCTGAATTTAGGTTAAAACTCTAGGCTACAACCTTTAATGTTATAGTAATTAGCAGATTTTTTTTTAATCCTTGTGAAACGTTTAATTGTAATTGAATTAATTTAAAGACAAAGATAATTTTTTCGTTAAACCACTGTTTAAAAAAAGAAAGAAAAAAAAGCAATTTTAGCTTTCTAAACCGAACCGAATCGAACCGAACCGAGACGTCAAAACCGTGGGAAAACCGAACCGTCAATTTTGTGTATCGTTACACCCCTACAAATAAACATAAGTTTTGTCTTTTTGTTTGTCTTTTTTGCTGATCCGAGAAACAATCCGATCCGTGAGTTTTTTGATCCGTTGCACCCTTATTTGTCATATAGTTCTTTATGTTACGAGACCAGCAGCTCTACATTCATCTTGCCTCGCATCTTCCTCGTCTTATTTCTTCCCGGCAGTGTAGACCATAGATATCCATAATAAAGGCCATATTTGGCCAGCAGCGCGGACGAGACATCTAGCCTTTATTATGGATATCTAGGTGTACTCTAGTGTAGACGCTACTTGGCGTATATCTTCTTCGCCGTTACGTATGTGTGCTCGGCAAGACCGTTTTGTGTTTGAGCGCCCCCAAGTTGTGTTTTACTGTAACTTTAGAACTTCAGACACGTGAGCAAAAGCACCAATCTCATTGGTCGGATAGTTTTTGACGCGGCGCGTCAAACCAAAAAAACAGACCCAAGGCGTTTTAAAAAAAATGCCGCTTTTACGCGTGGCGTTTTTCGTGTCGGTGTGCACACTCACATTGGCGCCCTTTGTTTAGTCACGAGGCGTTAAACATCGCGTGCGAAATTCGTCCCGGTGTGAACAGGCCTTAAGGTTGCGCAGCGCCACTTTGTGTACTGGAGTATTTTTGTTTTACATTAGTGCCAGGGAATGAATGAAATGAATTGGCATGTTCACTCGGCTCATCGTCAGTGAAAATCGCTTGGGTGTGAACACAAAAAACGCGTTGAAAAACGCTGGCGAATTACGCGCGCCGATATTCGTCCTGGTGTGTACGGCCCTTTACAAAGGAAACAAAATATCAAATAAAAAAGAATGGCAGACATTAAGGCCATAGTGGCGGAGATAAAAACCTTTGTCGTTATTTTCTTTGTAGGGAAACGCATGTGATTCTCGGATTAATTGCAAAGTTTAACCATCGTAGAGCGAGTGTTTTAGGTCCTGTCAGTTTAAACGATTAAGAGATGTTGAGCCTTTTCTATTTTCTATGCCGATATTTGTTCTCTTTCTCGTCTATTTGTGCTTGAACGGACACACACATGCAAAACAATATCATAATCTCCGTCTAAGCAAGTTTCTGTAATGGTGTCTTTATGACTTGCGTGAACGTAAACGATTGACCGTCCGCAAAGCCCCGCCCCCTTTAGTTACGGTTACTATATCCGACAAGCGAGCCGCTCTCACACACACACCATGTTCTCACGCAGTGAACAATACATCGCGGAGCAGAGGACACCGACAGACAGGACACACCAGCTTACTTTTAATATGACACAGTCTCAACAGTCTCAAATTTTAATCTACTAACTCTCCTGACTGCTTTGTCGGACAAAATGGCGGATGGCGGATTATGATTGGTCAGATCGCCTGTCAATCAAACTCCCTGCGAAGGGTCAGTTGAGAAAGAAAACCGATGTGTATCAGTATATTGGATCTGTGCATTCGGTCTTAAAGTGACGGCAGCCTAATATTCTTGCTGCTGTCTGTCATTAATGTTAAACGAACAATATACAAGTATATTAAATACAGAGATAAAATCACTTTTGTAGTGAGACTACAATAGACTTCAGGTTGTTCTATCGGTTCTTAACTGATTCACTGAATCGATTCACTCTCAGTTTCTATTAGTTTTTAGTTTGATCATATTCTACTCTATTTGATATCATGGTCCGTTCTATCGTGAAACTTTCTATCAGTCTCAGTAGTGATGACTGAGATGCGTCCTGACCTTTGACCTCTATCACTCCATTTTCATTCCCTCTCATCTTGAGCTCTTTAAACACTGAAGGCATGTGAGTCTCTGCATTTGTGTGTGTGTGTGTGTGTGTGTGTGTGTGTGTGATGGGTAGGTTTAGGGGTCGGGTTAGTGTGTGTGTGTGTGATGGGTAGGTTTAGGGGTCGGGTTAGTGTGTGTGTGTGATGGGTAAGTTTAGGGGTCGGGTTAGTGTGTGTGTGTGTGTGATGGGTAGGTTTAGGGGTCGTGTTAGTGTGTGAGATGGGTAGGTTTAGGGGTCGGGTTAGTGTGTGTGTGTGTGTGTGTGTGATGGGTAGGTTTAGGGGTCGGGTTAGTGTGTGTGTGTGTGTGTGTGTGTGTGATGGGTAGGTTTAGGGGTCGGGTGAGTGTGAGATGGGTTTAGGTGTGTGTGTGTGTGTGTGTGTGTGTGATGGGTAGGTTTTGGGGGTCGTGTGTGTGTGATGGGTAGGTTTAGGGGTCGGGTTAGTGTGTGTGTGTGTGTGTGTGTGTGTGTGTGTGTGTGTGTGTGTGTGTGTGTGTGTGATGGGTAGGTTTAGGGGTCGGGTGAGTGTGAGATGGGTAGGTTTAGGGGTGTGTGTGAGTGATGGGTAGGTTTAGGGGTCGGGTTAGTGTGTGTGTGTGTGTGTGTGTGTGTGTGTGTGTGTGTGTGATGGGTAGGTTTAGGGGTCGGGTTAGTGTGTGTGTGTGTGTGTGTGTGTGTGTGTGTGATGGGTAGGTTTAGGGGTCGGGTGAGTGTGAGATGGGTAGGTTTAGGGGTGTGTGTGAGTGATGGGTAGGTTTAAGGGTCAGGTTAGGGGTCCTGACCTTTGACCTCTATCACTCCATTTTCATTCCCTCTCATCTTGAGCTCTTTAAACACCGAATGTATGTGAGCCTCTGCATTTTTGTGTGTGTGTGCGTGTGTACTGAGGTTTTCAAATTCAGGCGAATGTGATCAAACTCTGCTTCACACGCATCCGACTCAAACACTGACCGCATGTTTGCTTGAGTGTATCCCATGATTCCTCTGCTCTCCGTCTCAGAGTGTGTGTGTGTGTGTGTTTCTCCTCCACAGTTCTGGTGGACAGACTCCTCGCAGAGATCTGGAGAAGGTGCTGACGGGAGAGGAGAAGTACGGCTCTACACTTCCTTCTGTTTCTCTGTGTTTTAGTTTTCATAGTAGTTTAGTGAAGCTTTATGGAGAATCACACACAACCAGTCAAGAACATATTCTGCACTCCAAAAGCCTAGAGTCAGATGAAAACCAAGACTCTTGTGTGTAAAGATAATAAAGCCAATTTTAATGTTTTTTATTTCTTTTTATTAGCATATAGACACTACCATCATTTTATAAATATGCTACAATTTAAATATATTATATTAATGTGCTTAATCTTATGAAAATGTCACATTGCAAAAATTGTATTAGTCCTAAAATATTTTCTTTTATGCATAATTTCCATTTCTTTTGTGAGAATCTCCACTTTTTATTTATTTTTTCCCCGTAGTTTTTAAAAACTATATCCCAGCTAGTTTGTTTAAATGTAATTATTAATAACTATTAAATTATTATAATTTAATATATATTGTATAATTTGTGCATTTCATTATAATTTAATATTTAATGCAAATGATTAATTGTATATATTATAATTGTATAATAATTATAATTTAATAACTTATTATAATAATGTAATTAATATATTGCTGTCATTTAAAATTATGTAAAAATATAATTTGTTATAAAGTCACTTAATATATGTATTAATGCAAATTAATGAAAGGGATTAATTTAATATTTTATTATATTGAAATTATTCATAATATTATTATTTTAAACTATTATATAATTATTCATTGTTGTTCAATCTTTATTAATGCTAACTGATTTTTATAATTAAACATTTTATTATGAAAATCAAATGTATTATTATAATATATAATATATTATACAAATTATATGATACATTTTAAATATAATATTTGTATTGCTAATTCATAAAAATGATTATAATTTAATATTGTTTTATTATAATTAAAATCTAATACAATTTATAAATAAATGTATTATATAATCTGGTTAATTTAATGTTTCTTAATGCTAATTAATGAAACTGATTGATTTTAATATTTTATTATATTTAAATATATTATAAAAATTATACAATGCATTTTAAAATTATATTATAAAAATTATACAATGCATTTTAAAATTATAATATATACATTATAGTAAAAAAAAAAATTCTTAATGAAAATGATTAACATTTTATTATTTAAATGTATATATTATACAAATGATATAATGCATTTTATTTTGTATTAATGTTAATAAATCTCTCTCTCAGGGCATTAAGGCCGGGTGACCCAGGGTTTTGTGCGAGGGCTCGTGTGCCGATGCCGTCCAATAAGGACTACGTGGTCCGGCCCAAATGGAACGTGGATGGGGACTCAAACCGAAGTGTAAGTGGGCGGGGCATGTGTGTGGGGGGCGGGGCATAAGTGCAGAGGAATGATTGACAGGTGTCTCTTGCTCAAATCAAGAGTGAGAGGAGTTTGCACAGGATGGAGAGATGTGTTTTTTTTTACATGACTAAAAAAATGATGTGTAGAGTTTGCCCATTTATATTTCTCAAGTATCACCCTTTAATCTGATTGGTGGAGGAGGTTTTTTGACTGTTATGTGATTGGTAGACGAGCTTAAGGAAAGGCCTCAGCCTGATGGAGAAGCACAAACGGCGTTTTGCGGAGGAGAGAAAGCAGCGGCGCCCACAGGGTGCTGTGAAAATCAGCATTGAGGGGAACCGAATGCCCCTGTAGTTCCTGGTCCCGCCTGAGGGGGCAGTAAGTGTCTGCATGGCTCTGCATGCTGCACTGGAGACAGTGTAGTGAAGGAGAGACCCGAACTAACACCAGGGGCGCTATCATACACCCGGTGTAATGCAGCGCCAGGCGACGCAAGTGTGTTTCGCTAGTTTCAGCCTGACGCAATTATCATTTTTTACGTCCCGCGTCACGTTGTTTAATAGCAAATCCATTTGCGCCCCATTTGGGTGCTGGTCTGAAAACGAGGTGTGTGTTCCGGCGCATTGTTGACGCGTTACTATTATGAGGAACTGAAATAGACTGAGACTATAGTTATAATTTAATTAACTATAGACTAAATTATTAAACTAGCAAAAGTGGATTCGGACACGCACTAGGCGTTTTAGACCAGCGCTTAGCTCGTTAAAATAGGGCCCTTAAACCAGTCCTCAAACAGGTGCAGTGTGTAATCTTTAGCGGCGTCTAGTGGTGAGGTTGTGAATCGCACCCAACAGAAGTTACGGTGGCCAACAGGAAGTGATGTGGTCGTCTGAGACAGCAGAGAGTAGCCAGTTAAGCAATGAGCTTTCTTTACAAAGATAAAGTAAGAAATTAGGTTTACTTGATTATTGAATATTATTGTGGTTGTTCATCATTGTGTCAGTGTTTTATTGGCTGGCTTTAGCTACAGCTTCTCTGCACGAAGAACAACACCGTGACGAAACGCGTGTGTCCGCTCAGGGCCACCGTAGAAACATGTGGATGTAAGGAGACCCGCGGTGTGTGTGTGTAGAGAGAGAAATACTCATTCTCAGCTGATTAAAACATAACGCTTCATTAAGTAAGCTCGTTATACACCACTGAAAACACAGTTATGTGTATGATATTGCATTTCTGTCAACGGATCCTCCTAAATATTACACACTGCACCTTTAATGAAAGTGACTGAAACTAATTCCACCATCCTTGGTTTTGAATGTTTCTTACTATAAACGGGACAAAGTCACCGTCACGAGAGCGTGTGTGTGTGTGTGTGTGTGTGTGTGTGTGTGTGTGTGTGAGAGAGTGAGACACACTAAACCTCAGCGTGTGTGTTCATTATCAGATTCTCACAGGGACTGGCTTGTTGTGTTTTATAGTAGTAGCAGCAAATGCACATTTCTAACTGACTTGATTTTTCTTTCAGTGTTTGTAAGTCAAGCGACTTTGCTTTTAGTAATTTCCTGTTTTTTTTTTATTTAAAATAAAAGGATTCACTTTTGCCTATAAAAGTTTCCTTTTTTTTTAAATATGGTTTTTATTTGGCTTGTTTTTGCTTGTGATAGTTTCCTTTTTTTAAATTTAATTCTTTATAATAATGTCCTATTTTTAAAAGAATTTATAAGAAAGATTTTTAATTTGCTTGTAATAGTTTACTTTTTTTGTTGATTTAACTTTTTATTATAGTATTAATTGTCTTGTATTCGCTTGTAATAGTTTCCTATATTTTTGTTAATTTAAAAAAGTAGTGTACTATTTATTTTTTCATTAATTAAAAAAAATAAGATTTTTTTGTAACAGTTTAAAAAAATGGAAGATATTTTTAATTGCCTTGTTTTTGCTTGTAATAAGTTTCCTATTTTTTTATTTATAAAATATTAATATTTTTAAGTGCCTTTTTTTACATGTAATAGTTCCCTATTTATTCTTATTTTTTTGTTCATTTAAAAAAATATTAAGATTTCTTTTTTTGCTTGTATTTTTTAATTTAAAAAAGATAATTTTAATTGCCTTGTTTTTGCATGTAGTTCGCTATTTATTCATTATTTGTTCATTTAAAATGATAATATATTTCTAATTGTTTCCCCCCTTGTAATAATTTCCGTTTTTTTTATAATTAAAAATAATATATATAAAATATAGTACCTATTAATAGTACCTATTTATTTTTTGTTAATAAAAAAAATTACGATTTTTTTTGCTTATTTTTTTTCATTTAAAAAATATCATTTTAATTGCCTTGTTTTTGCTTGTAATATAAAAAATATATATTAAAAAAACATAATTTTTCCTTTTTTTATATAATTTTTTAAAATTTTTATATAGTTTCCTATTTATTTTTTGTTAATTTAAAAAAAGATTGAGTTATTTTACACGGGCTTGTTATTACTTGCACTAGTTTTCCACAGCCTCCTTGTGTCTGCAGTGTTTGTGACTCCTCTTCTCTGTCGCTCAGGGTCCGATGAAGAAGGGCATGTCACGAGTAGATAAACAGCTGCGCCGCTTCGCTGACATCAAGCGCCTGACGAAGACGGGACACGCGGTGAAGATCAGCGTAGAGGGAAACCGCATGCCCCTCTGACCCCCCACACGCTCCGCCTCTTTTCTCTTTCTGTTGTGTTTTCTGTCAAATGTTGCCGGTTCTGGGCGTCAGATCTCGTTAAGCCGTGTGTCTGTACTGTAGCTATGCCTGAGTTTGCGTAGCTGCGCCTTTAAAATGTATTCAGAGCCCAGAGAGATGAACTGGGAACATTATGCGTTTGGTTCTTATGTATCTTTCATAATAAAGAGTTTCCATGTTCTACATTTTACTCATGAACTCCCTGCTCTTTTCTTTCCTTGCAGTGTCAAATACACTTTGTACAATGCAAACGTGACAAAAAATGGTTAAAATGTAGGTTATACTGTATTTTAAAACCATAATGTAATTTTATTGATCATTAATAAGGTTTGTTCATCTGAAGTACTTACACAAGTCTCTTGGTTTGATATACGTGTGAATGTCATTTGACTAAACTGAACAAGAGGCTCATAAAACGTGATTAACCAAAACAAGCTTTAACCAATTATATTAGACAATACAATATTAAAAGTATTGCATGACCAAAGAATCATGTGTCTTGAATATTTTGAATATGACTGCAGAAGTCAATTCATCAAGATCCAGAACTACTGGAAATATCCAAATCTTATATGAAATTCACTGGAAATATTTTCTTCTGGCCAAATATATGTTGTAAGCAGCATGGCTTAAAGAAATGTATATTTCAAATTGAAAATCTTAAAAATCTTACCTTCAAATGCCAAAACAAAAAATGTACTTCATGGTGGAAATGCATGGTAACTTTGAAGTACATTCTGGCTAAATGCATTTTTTTCTTTTTCAAAAGTATTTGGAGAATATAAACATATTTAGATTATAAAATATTTGCTCATATTTTGGTCACTTTTTAAAATATTTTCAATGTATAAATATTTTGAAATCTATTTGATCTATATATATATATATATATATATAGTCACTTTTATGAATTTTGAGATAATGTCTATATATATGTATATATTTCTTTATATATATATATAGATAGATACACACACACACACGTAGGGACAAGTTTTTGCACATTTTAATTTTTAAGAGTTACTTGATTTCATTTCTTGCATATCCATGTCAGAAATCATGTTTTTGTTTGTATGAAAATTTTAGAGCCGAAAAAAAAGATGCACTAAACAAGCAAAACATTGTTAACACTGTACAATTTCATTAGTTAACATGAACTAACAATGAACAATACTTCTAAAGCATTTTTTTAAAAGTTGTGTCTGTTAATATATATTTTGGACCTGAGCTACACTGAAGAAAAATGGTGTAGAAACAGCTTTTGCTCTAAAAATTGCGAAAATTACACAAAACAATTAAAGTATAAGGATTGAAATCATATTTTCTTGTAAAACATTCTAATAATCTTTGTTTTATTTACAGCATAACAAGAACTAACAATGAACAGTTGTATTTTTATTAACATTAACAAAGATGAATTAAAAACTTGTAATAGCTCATCGTTAGTTAATGCATAATGGGTGGCAATATTCACTGCACTTTCGCAGTCTGATTGCGTCTGGATTCCTCTTTCATCATCTCCTCCCGTATCCAGGATAAATAGTTTCCCAGTCGTGTATAAACGCCGTATTTGCCCTCGGCCGCGCACCTCTCGCCCCAGCTGACGACCCCGGCCAGGAACCACGTGCCGCGGTAGTTGACGACGAAGGGTCCGCCGCTGTCGCCCGTACACGCGTCCATCTCCGCCATTAGATATCCCGCGCAGAACATGTTATCCGTGATCACCTGCTCCGTGGAGTTGATGCAGTTCATCTGATCCACCACCGGGAGCAGCACCTTCCTCAGGAATCGAGAGGAGCGCTGAAGGAAGCGAGTCGCACCTGTGGTGGATTTTTTAATTAATCATAACTAACATTTATTTTTGTTGCAGGAATAACATTCATATGCTTTTGAATCCTAAATGTTTACAAACCCTTTGGTATAAACTTGTGACTGAGTGTGTGTGTTTGTGAATCATGTCTGGATATAACAAAAAGGGGAAAAACTAGACGGATATCTAAATTTATAAACTCGTGATTAAAGAACAAAGTGAAGCAATCAAGAAAACAGAGTTTACTTCTACCTAGTAACAGAAGGGTTTGCATATGAAGAACCAATCAAATTGTAGGTAAATTATTTAATGTATCATGTCACTTTTGCTATGCTCCTATTCTATTAAAACTGTTGTTGTATTGTTTTTGCTGGGGAGATTCTCTCTGAAATTTGTCTGAGGTCCTCCGGCCGTGATTATAAAGCATATTATAGTCTGTCTAGTTATTGCTGCGCAGCAAGTTAGGCTTAGGGGACTCAGCCGACGTCTATTAAGAGATGCACGGCTAGAGTATAAATATAATTGAACGGGACGGAACGTTTGTGGACGTCGATTAGTAGACGAGACCCAGGTAAACTAACGTCGATCAGGAGACGTTTGTGGACGTCGATTAGTAGACGAGACCCAGGTAAACTAACGTCGATCAGGAGACGTTTGTGGACGTCGATTAGTAGACGAGACCCAGGTAAACTAACGTCGATCAGGAGACGTTTGTGGACGTCGATTAGTAGACGAGACCCAGGTAAACTAACATCGATCAGGAGACGTTTGTGGACGTCGATTAGTAGACGAGACCCAGGTAAACTAACGTCGATCAGGAGACGTTTGTGGACGTCGATTAGTAGACGAGACCCAGGTAAACTAACGTCGATCAGGAGACGTTTGTGGACGTCGATTAGTAGACGAGACCCAGGTAAACTAACGTCGATCAGGAGACGTTCGTGGACGTCGATTAGTAGACGAGACCCAGGTAAACTAACGTCGATCAGGAGACGTTTGTGGACGTCGATTAGTAGACGAGACCCAGGTAAACTAACGTCGATCAGGAGACGTTCGGGGATGTCGATTAGTAGACGAGACCCAGGTAAACTAACGTCGATCAGGAGACGTTTGTGGACGTCGATCAGTAGACGAGACCCAGGTAAACTAACGTCGATCAGGAGACGTTTGTGGACGTCGATTAGTAGACGAGACCCAGGTAAACTAACGTCGATCAGGAGACGTTTGTGGACGTCGATTAGTAGACGAGACCCAGGTAAACTAACGTCGATCAGGAGACGTTCGGGGATGTCGATTAGTAGACGAGACCCAGGTAAACTAACGTCGATCAGGAGACGTTTGTGGACGTCGATCAGTAGACGAGACCCAGGTAAACTAACGTCGATCAGGAGACGTTTGTGGACTTCGATCAGTAGACGAGACCCAGGTAAACTAACATCGATCAGGAGACGTTTGTGGCCTTCGATTAGTAGACGAGACCCAGGTAAACTAACGTCGATCAGGAGACGTTTGTGGACGTCGATTAGTAGACGAGACCCAGGTAAACTAACGTCGATCAGGAGACGTTCGGGGACGTCGATTAGTAGACGAGACCCAGGTAAACTAACGTCGATCAGGAGACGTTCGTGGACGTCGATTAGTAGACGAGACCCAGGTAAACTAACGTCGATCAGGAGACGTTTGTGGACGTCGATTAGTAGACGAGACCCAGGTAAACTAACGTCGATCAGGAGACGTTCGGGGATGTCGATTAGTAGACGAGACCCAGGTAAACTAACGTCGATCAGGAGACGTTTGTGGACGTCGATCAGTAGACGAGACCCAGGTAAACTAACGTCGATCAGGAGACGTTTGTGGACTTCGATCAGTAGACGAGACCCAGGTAAACTAACATCGATCAGGAGACGTTTGTGGCCTTCGATTAGTAGACGAGACCCAGGTAAACTAACGTCGATCAGGAGACGTTTGTGGACGTCGATTAGTAGACGAGACCCAGGAAAACTAACGTCGATCAGGAGATGTTTGTGGACGTCGATTAGTAGACGAGACCCAGGTAAACTAACGTCGATCAGGAGACGTTTGTGGCCTTCGATTAGTAGACGAGACCCAGGAAAACTAACGTCGATCAGGAGACGTTTGTGGACGTCGATTAGTAGAAGAGACCCAGGTAAACTAACGTCGATCAGGAGACGTTTGTGGACGTCGATTAGTAGACGAGACCCAGGAAAACTAACATCGATCAGGAGATGTTTGTGGACGTCGATTAGTAGACGAGACCCAGGTAAACTAACGTCGATCAGGAGACGTTTGTGGACATCGATTAGTAGATGAGACCCAGGTAAACTAACGTCGATCAGGAGACGTTTGTGGACGTCGATTAGTAGACGAGACCCAGGTAAACTAATGTCGATCAGGACACGTTTGTGGACGTCGATTAGTAGACGAGACCCAGGTAAACTAACGTCGATCAGGAGATGTTTGTGGACGTCGATTAGTAGACGAGACCCAGGTAAACTAACGTCGATCAGGAGACGTTTGTGGCCTTCGATTAGTAGATGAGACCCAGGAAAACTAACGTCGATCAGGAGACGTTTGTGGACGTCGATTAGTAGATGAGACCCAGGAAACTAACGTCGATCAGGAGATGTTTGTGGACGTCGATTAGTAGAAGAGACCCAGGTAAACTAACGTCGATCAGGAGACGTTTGTGGCTTTCGATTAGTAGATGACACCCAGGTAAACTACCGTCGATCAGGAGACGTTTGTGGCCTTCGATTAGTAGATGACACCCAGGTAAACTAACGTCGATCAGGAGACGTTTGTGGACGTCGATTAGTAGACGAGACCCAGGAAAACTAACATCGATCAGGAGACGTTTGTGGACGTCGATTAGTAGACGAGACCCAGGTAAACTAACGTCGATCAGGAGACGTTCTGGGACGTCGATCAGTAGACGAGACCCAGGTAAACTAACGTCGATCAGGAGACGTTTGTGGACGTCGATTAGTAGACGAGACCCAGGTAAACTAACATCGATCAGGAGACGTTTGTGGCCTTCGATTAGTAGACGAGACCCAGGTAAACTAACGTCGATCAGGAGACGTTTGTGGCCTTCGATTAGTAGACGAGACGCAGGAAAACTAACGTCGATCAGGAGACGTTTGTGGACGTCGATTAGTAGACGAGACCCAGGTAAACTAACATCGATCAGGAGATGTTTGTGGACGTCGATTAGTAGACGAGACCCAGGAAAACTAACATCGATCAGGAGATGTTTGTGGACGTCGATTAGTAGACGAGACCCAGGTAAACTAACGTCGATCAGGAGACGTTTGTGGACGTCGATTAGTAGACGAGACCCAGGTAAACTAACGTCGATCAGGAGATGTTTGTGGACGTCGATTAGTAGACGAGACCCAGGTAAACTAACGTCGATCAGGAGACGTTTGTGGACGTCGATTAGTAGACGAGACCCAGGTAAACTAACGTCGATCAGGAGATGTTTGTGGACGTCGATTAGTAGATGAGACCCAGGTAAACTAACATCGATCAGGAGATGTTTGTGGACGTCGATTAGTAGACGAGACCCAGGTAAACTAACGTTGATCAGGAGACGTTTGTGGACGTCGATTAGTAGACGAGACCCAGGAAAACTAACGTCGATCAGGAGACGTTTGTGGACGTCGATTAGTAGACGAGACCCAGGTAAACTAACGTCGATCAGGAGACGTTTGTGGACGTCGATTAGTAGACGAGACCCAGGTAAACTAACATCGATCAGGAGACGTTCGGGGATGTCGATTAGTAGACGAGACCCAGGTAAACTAACGTCGATCAGGAGACGTTCGGGGTCATCGATCAGTAGACGAGACCCAGGAAAACTAACGTCGATCAGGAGACGTTCGGGTAAGTCGATTAGTAGACGAGACCCAGGTAAACTAACGTCGATCAGGAGACGTTCGGGGACGTCGATTAGTAGACGAGACCCAGGAAAACTAACATCGATCAGGAGACATTTGTGGACGTCGATTAGTAGACGAGACCCAGGTAAACTAACGTTGATCAGGAGACGTTTGTGGACGTCGATTAGTAGACGAGACCCAGGAAAACTAACTTCGATCAGGAGACGTTCGGGGTCATCGATCAGTAGACGAGACCCAGGAAAACTAACGTCGATCAGGAGACGTTCGGGGACGTCGATTAGTAGACGAGACCCAGGTAAACTAACGTCGATCAGGAGACGTTCGGGGACGTCGATTAGTAGACGAGACCCAGGTAAACTAACGTCGATCAGGAGACGTTCGGGGACGTCGATTAGTAGACGAGACCCAGGTAAACTAACGTCGATCAGGAGACGTTCGGGGACGTCGATTAGTAGACGAGACCCAGGTAAACTAACATCGATCAGGAGACGTTCGGGGACGTCGATTAGTAGACGAGACCCAGGAAAACTAACATCGATCAGGAGACGTTTGTGGACGTCGATTAGTAGACGAGACCCAGGTAAACTAACATCGATCAGGAGACGTTCGGGGACGTCGATTAGTAGACGAGACCCAGGAAAACTAACATCGATCAGGAGACGTTTGTGGACGTCGATTAGTAGACGAGACCCAGGAAAACTAACATCGATCAGAAGACGTTTGTGGACGTCGATTAGTAGATGAGACCCAGGTAAACTAACGTCGATCAGGAGACGTTTGTGGACGTCGATTAGTAGACGAGACCCAGGAAAACTAACATCGATCAGGAGACGTTCGGGGACGTCGATTAGTAGACGAGACCCAGGAAAACTAACATCGATCAGGAGACGTTCGGGGACGTCGATTAGTAGACGAGACCCAGGTAAACTAACGTCGATCAGGAGACGTTCGGGGACGTCGATTAGTAGACGAGACCCAGGAAAACTAACATCGATCAGGAGACGTTCGGGGACGTCGATTAGTAGACGAGACCCAGGAAAACATTAACATCGATCAGGAGACGTTCGTGGACGTCGATTAGTAGACGAGACCCAGGAAAACTAACATCGATCAGGAGACGTTTGTGGACGTCGATTAGTAGACGAGACCCAGGAAAACTAACATCGATCAGGAGACGTTTGTGGACGTCGATTAGTAGACGAGACCCAGGTAAACTAACGTCGATCAGGAGACGTTTGTGGACGTCGATTAGTAGACGAGACCCAGGTAAACTAACGTCGATCAGGAGACGTTTGTGGACGTCGATTAGTAGACGAGACCCAGGTAAACTAACGTCGATCAGGAGACGTTTGTGGACGTCGATTAGTAGACGAGACCCAGGTAAACTAACGTCGATCAGGAGACGTTTGTGGACGTCGATTAGTAGACGAGACCCAGGAAAACTAACATCGATCAGGAGACGTTCGGGGACGTTGATTAGTAGACGAGACCCAGGAAAACTAACATCGATCAGGAGACGTTTGTGGACGTCGATTAGTAGATGAGACCCAGGTAAACTAACGTCGATCAGGAGACGTTTGTGGACGTCGATTAGTAGACGAGACCCAGGTAAACTAACGTTGATCAGGAGACGTTTGTGGACGTTGATTAGTAGACGAGACCCAGGTAAACTAACATCGATCAGAAAACGTTCGGGGACGTTGATTAGTAGACAAGACCCAGGTAAACTAACGTCGATCAGGAGACGTTCGGGGACGTTGATTAGTAGACAAGACCCAGGTAAACTAACGTCGATCAGGAGACGTTCGGGGACGTTGATTAGTAGACAAGACCCAGGTAAACTGACGCCGATCAGGAGACGTTTGTGGACGGTGCAAAAGATGCGAAAGAAGAATAATCTACCACACACCCCATCCCGTCACCAGGCCCTGCTCTCCGGGCTTCAGGAGTCGCTCCGCCAGGTTGGCGTCGGGAAGGCAAACCGGAGCAGCGAACGGACCCGGGGTCACGGGGGCAGACAGGTACAG
This sequence comes from Rhinichthys osculus, assembly GCA_029959095.1. Lineage (NCBI taxonomy): Eukaryota > Metazoa > Chordata > Actinopteri > Cypriniformes > Leuciscidae > Rhinichthys > Rhinichthys osculus. The sequence continues at coordinate 3,995,169 of JARWKJ010000009.1, read as the reverse complement.
CAGAGCGATGTCACTGTCGAAGGTGTATTCGTGGAAGTGAGGGTGGAGGACCACCTTCTCCACTTTGATCTTCTGTTCGTCTTTGTCGGGACGCATTTTATCGTAGTCTCCTGTGTGTGTGAATATCATAAATTCATGTCTGGGTTCAGCACAAAATCTGAAAAAGGTACAATAAAGCTTTAATTTGTTAAAGGGATAGTTAACCCAAAAATAAAAATTTGCCCATCATTTACTCACTCTCAAGCCATCCTAGGTGTGTATGACTTTCTTCTTTCAGACGAACACAATCAGAGTTATATTAAAAAATGTCCTGGCTCTTCCAAGCTTTATAATGGGAGTGAATATTAACTGATATTTTGAAGCCCAAAAAAGTGCATCCATCCATCATACAAGTAATCCATACGGCTCCGGGGGGTTAATAAAGGCCTTCTGAAGCGAAGCGATGCATTTTGGTACAAAAAATATCCATATTTAGAACTTTATAGGCTGTAATCACTGTCTTTCAGTAACGGCCATACGCGACTCTAGTAACCTCTGACCTATATTTTGGGCTTAAATAAAACCTCACATTATAAAGCTTGGAAGAGCCAGGTTATTTTTAAATATAACTCTGATTGTGTTCGGCTGAAAGAAGAAGCTCATACACACCTAGGATGGCTTGATGGTGAGTAAATAATGGGATCATTTTTGGGTGAACTATCCCTTTAAAGGTTGTATCAGCGATTTCAGGCCCAAAAATAAATGATCACATTCATCTAATCTTTCCTAACAATCCATTAGCTACCCACCCCTGTCGGTGATTGGTTGGAACACTGTTTATTTTGGTTTTGAGTGGTGGTTGTACTCATTTGTTTTTGTGTGCAGATCTCAGAGCCGAGGCTGCCTACAGAGACGCGTTTTTTTTGACGGCCTGCTTATGGGGCGGGCAGCTAGCGGATCGTTAGGAAAGATTAGATGAATGTGATCATTAATTTTTGGGCCTGAAATCGCTGATACAACCTTTAACATCAGAGAAGTAGTCAAGGCCAGACAGCAAAATATATGAATGAGATAATTAAGCGATTAATCAAGTGATGATTGAGCGTTAGTTATGAACGCCTGCTGTTAACAAGCAGAATCACTGAAGGAAAGAGAAACAACAACTGACTTCCAGCCACAGCCTTAGATGAAATCAACTGAAGATAAAAGAAGATATTAAATCTCTTTCATTCCTTCCACCGGATATTAACCAGAACCATCAAATCATCATATTATACTGATTTCTGAAGGATCATGTGACACTGAAGACTGGAGTAATGATGCTGAAAATTCAGCTTTGATCACAGGAATAAATTTGATTTTTAACATATATTCACTAGAAAGTCAAATTTAAATTGTAATAGTATTTCATAATATTAATGTTTTTACATAAATGTAGAGCATAAGAGACCGACATTATGTGTGTATATAGTATATAATTTTTTTGAACGGTACTATTCCACATACTGTAAGTAAACTGTAACCTTGTATCACTCATATAGTTAAGTGTGTTCAGAATGCATCAATATTCATTTACATGTAATAACCACGTTTCTGAACACTGCAACACGAGCGTCATATGAGGCATGAAGGGTCCCATCAGACAGGCCCTGTCCCAAATGGCACACTCCGGACTTGTGGACTTCCTCAGAGTCCACACTTCGGTGACGTCATGTAGTGCAGACCTATAGGGCCCTTAGTGTGAGTCCGCGAGGGCGCATTGAGAGGTATTTTTGGGACAGACTCGATCATCACACCGGAAACAGGAAGACGGTCTGATTGTTGTTATGAACAGGAGCGACAGGTTCGGGGAAATATGCTGCCTATTGTTGTTGTGTGTTTACATATGACTCAGTAAAGCCCTGACATTCTGTTCTATTTATTTAATGAATCATAATGCGATCGTATTATTCAGCTCGCTATTATTAGCCTATGTTTGAGACATCAACCACTGGTCGATGATCATAATGTTTGTATAAACTTGTCATAGAAACCGTAATGATAATTACACTTAAATGTTTTCTTCTCAGCCATGTTAACAATTGTCCGTGAGCGAAATCTCCTCCCATCCGTCGTCTGATTGGCCTTTCGCAAGGATTCCTGGGTAGTTAAAGTGCGTGGAGCCTGCATCTATGCGTGCTTCGCGGAAGACCGCTTCAAGGGTACACAGGGGGCGCTGCTGAGCACACTTCAGAGCGTTAAAATGCTAAATGGGACGGCCTACGGACTCGTAGACTCGGCGAGCACGCGCAATTTAAGTCCACGAGACCGAAAGTCCGCATGAAGTGCGCCATTTGGGACAGGGCCACAGACGTCACTCACCGACGGTCACATGGTTTGGTGTTTGCTGGAGACAGTGTGCTGCCGTCACCACCCAGCGCAGATCGATCAGAGAGCCGCCGCAGAACCCTTGCTCATCCTCACGACGGAGAAGAACCTGCAGCGTTTTCATTCAAAGTGTTAAGGTCCTTGAACACGGAGTCCGAAATTTTCGTATTCGTCATTCGGTGGCTCTGAATTGTCATAACACCTCTTAAAGTGCTTGCTACGGATGCAAAAAACGCAGAAAATCGAACCTAATACGAATTTTTTTTATGACGGACGAAAGTTTCACAGGCAGTGTGCAAACGTGATTGAGACAACGTGAGGTCGTATTTATTTTTTAACGCGCAAAAATTTCAGACTCAGTTTGCCAGGACCTTGAGTCCGAAATTTTCGCACGTTAAAAAATAAATACAACCTCACGTTGTGTGATTCACGTTTAGACACTGCCTGCAAAACCTTCGTCCGTCATAATTTTTTTGGGATCGGGTTTGATTTTCTGAGATTTTCGCATCTGTAGCAAGCATTTTGAGAGGTGTTATGGCAATTCAAAGCCACCGAATGACGAATACGAATTTCGGACTCAGTGTGCAAGGACCTTTACTGATCAAATCTCTGAAGGTTAAGCATAAAGGTCATGTGAAGGTTCAGATTCGCCCCACCTGCCACGGACTCCCGCCCTGACTCTGCAGCTGACCTCCAACGATACGCGTATCCTCATTTGCACCTGTGATGTCACTTCCTGTCTCTGAGAGCTCGTCCTGTGAAGCAGGTTTGGCTTGTTGAAGTGTGGTTTGGTTTGGCGGGAGAGTCGAGTTGTCCAGTGAACTTCTGTTGTGATGCAATGAGTGGGAGGAGTTTGTCACGGTGTGGGTGTGGTTTACATCATCAGGATCTGTGGTGCTTATATCATCCAGAGAGCGAGACATGATCCCACCACTCCACTGTTTCCCACAGGGGTACTGCACTAACACACACACACACACATATATATCAACGCATTCTCACCCCAAGGCGTCACTAAAATGACAATTTTGACCATGCTTCAATATTCGACGCTTTAGGCACCCTTTAGCGTCAGTTACATGACGCGATCCTAGGGCGTCATCTTACTGACGCTTTACCTAAGCGTCAGTTAGATGACGCGGGTAGGTTTAGGTCTGGGGTAGGGTTAGGATTAGATAGCGTCATCTAACTGACGTTAAAGGTAAAGCGTCAGTAAGATGACGCCCTAGGATCGCGTCATGTAACTGACGCTAAAGGGTGCCTAAAGCGTCGAATATTGAAGCATGGTCAAAATGATTCCCAAGGCGTCAGTTTCATGACGCCTAGGGATGAGAATGGGCTGTATATATATACACACAAACAGACATATATACATAAACACACACAGAATCAAACACACATAAAAACACAGACACACATACATACACAGAAACATCTAGATTTGTTCAGTTATACTGTTTACATAAAAAAAAACATCATGAAAGCTGTAAAAAAAGTGCATATTTCGCCCCAAAATAAGAGAAATAATAAATATTTTGTTTTAGCAAAATTATGCATATATATATATCAGTTATTATCATTAACTAAAACCATCAAAACACATTTTCATTATTTGAAATGAAATCTACATTGCCAAAAAAAACTAATATAAAAAGCTTATTTTATTTCAGCTAGTTGCCAACATTTCTATTTACTTATTTATTGTAAGTTCTCTAAAATAACTAATACTAAAATGATATAGACAGTTAAGAAAAATATCAAAAAGGTTTAAAAAAAAATCCCAGAATTTTTTTTAATGAAAACTAAAACAGAGATTATAAAATAAACTATACAAGTATATCAATAATACTGTAAAAATATATATATATCACACACAATTGTTGCACTCCAACTAAAAATCATGTTGCTTCATGTGCATCGCCGAGCCACACACACACACACACACACACACACACACACACACACAAAAATCAATGCAAACAAAGGGATTGCAAACCGTAAACTGAGTTACATCCAGACTAGAAAATATTCACTAATGAAGGTCTAGCAAAAATATTTTTATTTTATAAAATCCATATAATGCAAAAAAAAAAAGTGCAAGAGTGTGCGTTTAGCAATCCCTTCCTTTGCACATTCTCTTAATAATGCTCAAATAATGAATTTCTTTGATTTTAAGGACATGTTTGGTGAGATTCACCTTTAAAATATGAATGGTTAATGATTTAAGCATGTGAGCTGATCTCTTTTGTTGCGCAGGTGTGTGTGTGTGTGTGTGTGTGTGTGTGTGTGTGTGTGTTTGTACCTGATGGATTGCAGCTGCGTTGGTCTTCATCCAGCTGATACCCGTCTGCACATCTGCACACAACACCTGGAGTCTGCTCTGAGCTGCAGTAGTGCAGACACCCTCCGTTCTTATACCTACAGTCAAACACCTCTGAACACACACACACACACACACACACACACTCACACTCTCACTGTCTGCTATCTGTGAGGAAACAATCATGAGCATCAGAAGTATTCTTGAGCCATTCAGAATAAGTATTCTTATATCTACAGTCAAATACCTCTGAACACACACACACACACACACACACACACATGCGAAGTATACTTGCAGCCAGACTAATTTAGTATACTTCAAGTGTGTTAATGAATAGTTAACTTGAAATGTGCTATTTTGGAACAAATAATTTTATACTAACTATATTTTAGTTGTAATTAAATTAAATAAGTGTATTTAGTGCAGTTTTGTGTGTTAAAGTGGAACAATTCGTACAAATTGTTCGTGAGATAGAATACTTTAAGTATATGCCTGTGTAGGGACTAATTAAATGCTTGATTAGTGATATTGAAGTGTATTTTATTTGTGTTAGAAGTACATTACAAATTCATTACGAGTGTATTCGAAACATACACTAAAAAATACCATAAGTGTATTATATTTGAGTAAAAATTATATGCTCAGAAATACCTTTGACTTATTCCAAATACTACAAATTGCACAGTTTGTCTTCAAAAACAAATTCATTTGCATTCATAAACATAATTACTTAGCTATACTTTGCACAATATACTGTTGTATACTATAATATAGCCTACCTTAAAATATACCTAACATTTATTATTAATACAGTACTTTTTTTTAAACAGAATTTTCACTTCAAGTATATTTCTCTAAAATATATTTTTAGAAAATATACTAAAGTGCAATTATTTTGAAGTGTGTTAAAAGTTGTATTGTGAAAATAGGTAAAAGCATGATGCTAATATACTTTTAATATATTTAAAGCTAGTACAATTTTTTTTGTTAGTATATCTGCAATGTACCGTTGAAAAAGAAAATATATTTCAAATCCAATAAAGTATACGTTCTTTTCACCAGGGCATCAGTACCTGTCTGACAGTTGTGTCCGCTGTACTGTGGAGGACAGAGACACTCGTGAACACCTCGACTCTCACTGCAGATCCCTCCGTTCACACACGGGTTAAAGCGACACAGGTTACCGTCTAAACAACACATTTACCTCAGCAACACGTCTCAGACTGGTTCATTCAGAAGAGTTAGACTTCTAAACACTTACTCCGATATCTGTACCAGAACTCCATCTAGAAGAACACGAGAGGTCAGAGAACAGTGATGTCATTCACTCTTAGCAATGAAAGTTCCGTTTAGAACTAAAGATGTTTTTGCAGTGTGATGTCATAGAAGAATTCGAGTAAGTGAAATAAAAATGCAAAACTGATGTATGGAATTGTGATTTTTTTTTTGTAAGTTATCCCCTGTAAAAAAAAAAAAAGTATTATTATTATTTATGCTATTATGATGAATGTAATAGATAATAGTTGAATACATTGTGATCCTCTAAATGTGTATGTTGTTATTGTTCTGTTATGCAATAAAAAAATAACTTTTTAAGAAATCCACCTGGATGTTCTTGTGCTTTATAAAGAACTAAAAAAAAAAAAAAACATTGATCTAAAGTACTTGATGAATCATCAGGAACTTTAAAGAACCATATAGCAACGCAAGAACCCCATGAAATCAAAACGTTTTTTTTTTAATGGAATATTACAGTATTTATTCTAAATGATTTATCAGTGCACATTATTATTGTGTTAAATTCATGTTTCTGGTGATCTTGAATCAGAATATATTCCTCTCTTCTCTGATGACGAGGGCGGGGCAACAACCTGTCACTCACATGAGATCCACCAATAGCAAACCACAACCATCCAATCAATTCCCCACAGACAAACTCAAGCCCCGCCCACATTTGTTCTTGTTTGAGAAGCGTTTCACTCAGATATACGGCACAATAGATGATCACAACTTCTGTTTCAAGGTGACTTTATTAAGATCAACCAAACAAAATGTGGAATATTTAATGGAAGCACAAACAGTAAAGAGATTTAGAGATATCAAAGTGAGACCAGATCATGCGACTGTACCGTTTTCTCTTTGCTCTGAAAGATCTCGGCCGCCTCCTCCAGAGAGCACAGCTCCTCGTAACACTCCCGCTCCAGATTCCCCGGCTTCATCTCCTCCAGGAAGACGTTTGCTCTTCGAGTCCTGAGCAGACGCACAGCATCACGCCTGTCCAGAAACACTGAACACACACGGCAGGTTTAATGGAAACACACCCAGCTATCAGCGTTCTGGCAAAGTTCTCTCAAAGCGACGGACAGGGCCAGGTTTATGCAAAGGCATGTATATATATAATATTATTATTTCATCCTAATACTAAAACTCTGTAAGACAATTACTATTTACAGGTGAAACTTGAAAAATTTGAATATGGTGCAAAAGTTCATTTATTTCAGTAATTCAACTTAAAAGGTGAAACTAATATATTATATAGACTCATTACATGCAAAGTGAGATATTTCAAGGCTTTATTTGTCTCAATGTTGATGATTATGGCTTACAGCTTATGAAAACCCCAAATTCAAAATTAGAATATTGTGAAAAGGTTTTCATAAGCTGTAAGCCATAATCATCAAAATTATAACAAATAAAGGCTTGAAATATCTCACTTTGCATGTAATGAGTCTATATAATATATTAGTTTCACCTTTTAAGTTGAATTACTGAAATAAATTAACTTTTGTACCATATTCAAATTTTTCGAGTTTCACCTGAAAATGGACAAAATGTAAAATATTAGGCGGAAACCCGTAACTCCATTTGTTTCATAAATCATTACTATTGTCCACCCTTTATATCTCTCTGTGGGTTTTGCTAATATTTTGGCCAATGAAAAGTATTAAAAGAGATCCTGACTAAACCTCGTATCTCCATTGGATACTCAAACTGTCAGTCAAACCTCACAACTCCGCCCCGCCTCTATCGCGAAGTTTGGAGCGTCTAGATAAAGAATTGGTTCTGTGAATAAGTACAGTTTTTTTTTTTTACTCACGAAACATGTTAGAGACATTTCCATTTCATACCATTTGGACTAAATGGACTGATTTAATAATATGAATATAATCCAGTTTAAGTTTGATAATTATTATTTGTGAGTATTTGCACTGAATGTTATGCATTTTCGAATGGAGACTTGTATTATATTATTGTGTATATTTCGATAAGGAAGTGGGGGTGGAGTTCGGATATAATTTTCAGAACGCGTGTCTAATGGTGTGTGCGCGTGTGACACTGTTAGCGGTGAAAATAATTATGGCTCAACTGTTTGCTTTATTCAATTTCATTCTTCGAAAAAAAAAACTAGCCTACTAAGAAGATATGCTACGGACTCATGCATCAATTGCTCTCCCTCCCATCTGGACAGCGGCTCATCATTACAAATGTGCCGCTATACTGAAGTCCGAGAATCCCGTGAAGACGCGGAAGCGGATCGTGCGGCAACGAGCCGATAAACTGGCCACTGATGCGAACATCTGCGGTTTGTTTACTGCACCTTCAGAGTATTCAGCGCTGGATCTGACTTCACTAAGACGCTGTTTGAACGTGCGGTGAGTTGCCATTTGGCGAGTTTTATTATGGATTATTATGCTGGCGGCCGAGCTGAGATGGAAGTGTGATTAAGCTTTGACGAGCTGATATGGTGTGAATTGAAAGCTGTCTATGAACTTTACGAGTGTTCAAAGCAAGATTTTCGGCGCATGTGCACATGTTTTGAGGCTTGATGATGAAGATGATGAGCAGTCTTGCAAGGTGGTTCAAACAAAGTGGTTTAATATGGGCCAAAGATTTAAGCCAGTTATTTGAATGCAAGTGGTTGATGCAAGAACGCAAGATTGATTCTCATTCTGGGGTGCGTTTCCCAAAGCCAACTATGGTCGCAAGTTCTGTCGTTACCAATAGAGTTCACTGGAAATTGCGATCATAGTTGGATAACGATGCTTTCGGGAAACGCACTCCTGGCCAATAAACAAAGGTGAGCGATGATTGCACTCTGAGCCAAACACATAAAGCGGTTGTGAATAACAACAAGTGTCTGAGACTGAGATTGAAGGCACTGATATTGCAATTGAACGTTTTAAATTGAACGTTTGTACGTTTCTCGCCTGTGCAAGAAAAATGAATGAATTGAAGGCTTTGATGGTTGATGGGAGCAATGCTGACAAAGTAAATGAACTTCACCTTGAATTTCAAAGAGCTTTAAATTAGTTTTATTAAGTGTACGAGTCTGAACTAGAATGAACTAGAGCTGTGGGAAATTAACCAATCTGATCCACAGACTTTGATTGAGCCTATTGAAAATGCATCTAATGTCTCCAAAGAACAAAATAAACCGAGACCCAGTTCAATTCTGCTGGCTCGTGTGAAAAGTGCAGCCGATAAAGCAGCTTTTTTGCTCGTGTTGAAGCTTTTTATAAGGAAACCGGTGCTTGAGTTGGAAAAAGCTGGAATCTAAGATGGAAGCTTTTCAGCTGCCGTCTGAAATAGAGGCTGTGAATGCAAAATTAAAGGTGTTGGAGATTTCCAAAGCAAGTTCACTGCATAGTTCTCACTCATCTGTCAAATTAGGAAATGCTATTAACGAATATCTGGATACGGCTCTGAAAAAAAAATCGTCTTTGCTCGTTGAGTCTGAATCATCTCCTCTACATTTTAAGAGGATTGGACCAATTCCTAAAACAACACTGCAAAGGATTCTTCATTGAACTCAAACTTCTTCAAAGCCTGCTGATAATCAAACAGCAATTGCAGCTCCAACTACAGCTCCAACTACAGTTCCAACTACAACGTCACAAAGTGAAGCTAGTAACACCAAAACCAAAGACAAAGCGATCTGGGGTGCGTTTCCCAAAGCCAATTATGGTCGCAAGTTCCGTCGTACCAATAGAGTTCAATGGAAATTACTATTATAGTTGGCCAACGATGCTTTTGGGAAACGCACTCCTGGCTGATTTACTTATGACCTAGCAGAAACAAGGGTGATTCAATATAGACCTTTCACGAGGTCTTTCATCCATAAAGTTAAGGAGAAAACGAATAACAATCAAGACCGATTGTATTATCTGGAACAGTTTGAGATCTTGAACTTGTTTGAAGTTGTCTCTACATGAACGCTAGCATGGTTATGCTGAGGCCAAACGTTTTCTAAAGCACCATTTTGGACATAAATGTAAGATTGCTAGTGCATACATGGAGAAAGCTTTAAAACAGGGAAACATTCGCTCTGATGATGGAAAAGCATTAGTTATGCAATCTAACTCAGAGGATGCACAAGATCTGGCTAACATGGCGTTGAATTTACCATTCAATCTAAAAATAATTAGTCTTTAGGCTTCTTTATAAGAAGGCCAGGCTTTGCTGACTTGGTAGCTTTCATTGAGAAACAAGCTAAGATTCTTCTTGATCCAGTCTTTGGAGAGATTCAAGATCTGAAAACAAATTCTAACATCAGAAAGATGTCAAAGACTGAACTTCCATTATATAAATCTTCCTGCAGGAGAAGTTTTGCTACAACGGCTTCTTCTATCGAAGTATCAAAGGAGAATAGTCAACAAAAGTTCTTGTTTTGTGCCTGTGATCATGCAATGAACTCCTGTGTTAAAATGGTGAACATATCACATGAGGATAAAAGTAAATTCTTGAGAACAAATGGGTCTTTGTTTTGCTTGTCTCAAAAAAGGACATCTAACAAAGGCCTGCAAAAAAACATTTAATTTGCCAAGTATGTTCTAAGAAACATCTGACAGTGCAGCAAATCATAAATGCTTCATTGAATGGAGGCTCACCTAATTCACCGACTGATGTGGACAAGAGAGAGGATGATGCTACAAAAGCTAAATCCAAAAATGTGTTTCCACTGAAATTACCCGGAACAATTTGTCCCAGGAACTTGTTGCTTTCTGCTTTTCCACCTCTGTCTAAAGTACCATGAAGATTAGGCAAAGTAGTCCAGTGACTTAGGACTGCACGCAACGCAACAGATTTTTTAAAAATGGTGGTTGAAATGTCAACCAATCAAAATGCGGCATGAACTCAACCAATCAGCATGTTCAGCGCCCAAGTCCCACCCCCGAAAGTTCTGAACTTTGAAAAAGCACTACAAGCAAGCAGGGACTTTCTGAAGGCTGCACGATTAATCGCAATTTACATCTAATCGCACTTAAATCGAGTCGGGTTAACGCGATGTTGAAACCGCAAAGGCTGTGATTGTATTTTATGTGCAGCTTGTCAGTGAAGCACGGCTCTGTAAACGCGGCTCCGTCTGAAAGCACTGCGAGTTTGAGTCGCTTATAACGTGCGTTTGAAAAAGCAACACGTATGCGGCAAACATCTTTCCAAACATGAGAAGCATATATGAAGCTCTTGTCCAACGAAAGACATTTAATAACATGCTTTTACTCCAAACTCACTTCATAAGCACAGCTGAGCTCATCCTTCTGTGAGATGATGCGCTTCTCACACAGAATAAGGCAGTCGTGTGTTTATTAGTCATGTTTAATCAAAGCGTTTCACTCTTCTGTTTATTCAGCAACAGCGATGGGGATTTCCTGTAATGATGTGCGCATATTTGGTGAGTGTGTGTGTGTGTGTGTGTGTGTGTGTGTGTGAGACGCCCTCTGGTGTTCAGATGGATATGTGGTGTGTGTGTGACGCCCTCTGGTGTTCAGAGAGATATGTGGTGTGTGTGTTTGTGTGTGAGACGCCCTCTGGTGTTCAGAGATAAAATATGTGGTGTGTGTGTGTGTGTGAGACGCCTGAGCCTGATTCCTGAGCCTGAACTTTTGTATGTGACACATAGGCTCACTATTGGCCAACACTGGTCATGTGTGTGATTCGTGTGACGTACAACACAGAAGCGCTGCGCTGTTACACTACGTGAACTATCTCAAAGCCCACAGAGAAGGAAATGAATAGTTGAATAAAGTTGTTATTTTTGTTTGTTTTTTGCGCACAAAAAGTATTCTCGTCGCTTGATAAACTTAAGGTTGAGCCACTGTAGTCACTCGGACTATTTTAACGATGTCTTTAATAACTTTTCTGGGCCGGCAAGTTTCATTAACATAGAAGCCTATATAGGAGTGATCCAGCTCTCAGATTTAATCAGAAATATCTTAATTTGTGTTCTGAAGATGAACGAAAGTCTTACGGGGTTGAACAACATCAGCATGAGTAAATACTGACAGAATTTTTATTTTGGAGTGAACTATCCCTTTAATGGCATCTTTTTATGAATGAAGGCCAGTCTCACTAATATTATAGCTACTGATGTCTCGTTTAAAATTTGGGGGGAAATCATTTTAATTATTTATTAGGCTTCAAAAAGTATTAAAAACTTTTAACTTAAAGGTGCTCTACGTAACTTTTAGCGGCCTCTAGTGGTGATGTTTCAGATTGCAACCAAATTTTACAAGAGCGCTCGTGCTCAAACTCATAGACAATACCGTCTATTACGCAAATATTTCGGCGAATACTAGACGGATTCGGCGAGCACCGAGCTCGTTGGGACCATCTAGTCGAGCTGAAAAGAACCATATAAGTTCCATAGTTTTTGGGGGTGTATTAGCAGAGATATTAGCAGAAAACCATCGGGCGCGCTGCAAAATTGCGGACGCCGGTGACGTCACGATCTCAGAAGAAAATCGCTCGTATCTCTCTCTGGAAAGCAAAGACCCAGAGAGCTCACATTTGGGGGAGGAGGTCCCAGGGGAACCCTTGCCCGAACGCTAGAGTGGCGGGCCTCGGGGATGCCCCCTACCGGATCGCTGTTCGCTGGGACCCCCGATTTCGAACGGCTGTAACTCAGGGAGTCGGGCGAGTTGGACCTCGGGGGTGGGCTCGTTCGAAAGGCCCCGTCCAGCACTACGAACGATTAGAGTCTTGGGAATATTGATCAAAGATTGACTGAGATATAAGCCGAAAAACGTGCGCCTTTAACCGGAGGTTACTCCCTGACCGTCTACAATAGACTGTATATAAGGAGAGAGGCTCGGGAGCGCGCATGCAACGTCACATCCGTTGGATTTCGCGGTAAATCCGAGCCGGAGACTTCACATAGAAATAGGAATACTGGCCTTCAGAGGTAATAGCAGAACCCGACAAGTGGATCATTGTAATGTGTGATTACAACCCATTCACACACAGGCAATAAAAAAAGGATTCATTTTAGAAGAAAAGTTCCATATAGCACCTTTAAGTGAACTTAAAACGATCCTCACTTAAACCCATAATAAATGTCATATTTACCTGTACCGTACAGAAATTGAATAAGGTTATAAAACAGTCTGCACTGCATAAATTATAAATGAAATATAGATTAATCCTTATCAAAGCTACAAGTGTTCTTCAATCAAGAGCAGTTAGTAATTTTCTCTGTTCCCTCTGTTCTTTAGGTAAACTTTACTGACAGACAGAATTAATGGCTCCTGTCACTTTAAGATCTGCCGCTGCTGACAGGATTTCACGCATCTCATTCTCTCACTACTATTTAAGATTTTATTTAATTAATTTAAGACTGTTCTTGTGAGGATACTCGACAAAACTGACATTTTGGCATAAATGTGTGTGTTATTGTTCGTTCAAGCGCGAAAGAAAACTCGATATTGGTGCGCGTCTTTCTGTGCGTCGCGTGTGTGTGTGTGTTTGTATGTCAGGAGGACATTCACTGACATCGCTTTTTCTTTTGTCTTGTCGCGCATGAATGGTTTAAAGCATTTGCGTGAATAAGAGCGTGATCATATAACCCTAGCTAAAGGATGACAGGATGCTGCGTTAATTGCGTTTAATATTTTAACACGTTAAATCTGGACAAAAATAAATCCGTGTCGCAATCAATTTTTTTACAGTCTGGTCGCAACCGCTATACCTGCTCATTAGAACTTTCAGTGAGCTATTTTCATAGACAGTAAAAGAAATGGACACAGCGACCCCGTTGATTTCAACGGAGAGAGTTGAAGCCCAACATGGGCACTCACTTCCTGATAGCCAAGCGTTCTGCGCAGGCTCAAACTGAGCTTGACGACGTAGTTGTCACGTGAGGAACCGTTCTGACCTTCTAGTAGCTGTGCCGGGACAAATCTGAATTGAAATCTGAAACAAATCTGTTGTTGAAATATTTTGTCCCGTTGCTTTTATGAACTCTCTATCTATGGGCTTCTCCCTTGACTTTATGCCTCCACGTCCCCCCGATTGCCTCATAGACAGTAAACGATTGCCTACAAGCTTCTACTTCAGTCTATACGGTAATTTCTCTACTGTGCAACAGAGCGTCCCGTGGTTATGACGCAATCGTTAGCCTATTTTTACAAGAATGGCTTCTACGGGGCCATAACGTAAGATACAAAGTAATGGAGCCTTTTATACATTGTCGTGTTTCTTTAGAAATAAATAATGGACAAATGGAGTCTTTGGACGCCCCAGATGTAAAGTTATTCGCTGTCAAAGTGACGCTAAAATGAATGGGAGTCAATGGGATGCTAACAGCAGGTGATAGCCAGCTACAATGGCGGCCCCCAAAGGCAGCTTCAACTTCCGGCTGATGGATTACCAATACCTCCTTGGCTATTTTACACAGGCTCGGTCCTGCTCCTCCGTGGCAATGACGGCGTGGGGTTAAAAATCATAACAAACGAATTTGAAAGTGGGGCGGACATGTCCCCCCTGTCCGCATAGGAACTTACGCCCGTTGGTAGGACATCATCCCCAGGCTTCATGAACTTGCGCTCCATGCTTTCACCGACGACGCTAACGTGACGTATGGATCTCAATAACACTGTGTCGCCTGGACCCCCCCTGCTCTGCTTCTGATAGGCTTGTAATGTTAGTTAGAGCTGCGTTGGTCTCATATGATTGGTAGGTAAAATCAATTGACTCGAAAATATTAAACCGCATGCAAGTTCCCTTTTTTTTTTTTACTTTAAGCCCTGGATATGTGTGTGTGAGACGCCCTCTGGTGTTCAGAGAGATATGTGGTGTGTGTGTGTGTGAGACGCCCTCTGGTGTTCAGAGAGATATGTGGTGTGTGTGTGTGTGAGACGCCCTTTGGTGTTCAGAGAGATATGTGGTGTGTGTGTGTGTGTGTGTGTGAGACGCCCTCTGGTGTTCAGAGAGATATGTGGTGTGTGTGTGTGTGAGATGCCCTCAGATTTACTACAGCATTTACTACCGATCAGTCGTTGCACAGACAAACTGCGCATAAAATCGCAGCCTTTGCCAAATCGCGTGTGATTTCATTGCAATTAACCATGCAGCCCAAATTTAGACCCTGGTTCCTGCGGTCGAAACACACCGAGTACCAGCCCAAAGTTCCTCGTTCCTGGGGCGGAAACGTGGCTCAATGTACCTGTTGCTATGGCTGTTGTGGCTACTGAGCATACAGTGGACGTATGCTTTCTTAAGCCCTATTCGCACGGGATTAGTATTATCTGGGGACCTTATGTGATTTAGTACCCACCCCGTCTGAATTTCGTGTGGCGCATTCGCACGGGATAAGCGAAGCCTGTGATTTTACTCGAATTTACTGACTTATCTCCCGGATATGATGTCAATAGGCTATTGCTTGGAAATGTCTTGTCGTTATAGGTCTATCTGTATGATATATCCTAAACAGAATAATGTTCCTTAACGTATGCTGCTATACAAGTCATCCATCTCCATCTAGGGATGGGCATCGTTAACAAATTATCGATATCGATGCCATTGTCGAGTCTGCTAATCGATGCGATTCCTTATCCATTCCCATATCGATTCCTGTACCAATTGCTGAACACTTACAGGGTGGCTTTGAGAGTTGTTGGCTTTGAATGTCTAATTTAAAGTGGTTTTAGAGAATGAAAACCAAGTGTGCAATATCTAGGGCCCTATGAAATCAGTTTTATTTTTTCCCAAATTCCGTTTTTTCCGTTTTAATTTTTGGGAATTCATTTTTTTAACCCTTAACTGTTATTTTAGTCATTAAAAGAGTGTGCTTTTAAAGTTAATGATAAAAATGTATTATATACAAATAAAATAGGAATGACCTTAAATTACAGACATTTACTGAGTAGCCTTTTCAGGACAAATACTGCATGATGCCACATGACACTGCACTCTTCAAGTAACAACAAAATATGGTTATGAGCTTTAAACGGTCCAGTAAAATAAATTATATTAGTTTATATAAGTTTAAATAAAATGAATCGGTTACCTAACGTAACCTCGGTTCTCTCTAGATGAGGTTCTCTCGTATTGCGTAAGCTAGCTTACGCTGCGGGAACACCTGGTCAAGGCCGTGCGTGCTAAGCATCCACTATGAGTCCCAGGGGGGACCCCGGGGAACCCTTATGAGTGGGAATAAAATATGTACATGCGACAAAGGCCAGCGGAGCGGGCCGGGGATTGTGAAGTACATAAGGACATGATAAGGAGGGACAGAACGAGACCGGTCTGCTTGAATAACTCCCTATAGTGCAGCTCAACCAGAAGAGCTGTAACCTACTAGACTGCTAGTAGTTTAGCCTGCAAGGCGGGAACTTCCAGATTGTAAAATCTGATAAAGGTGGAGGGGGAAGCCCATCCCGCTGCCACACAAATATCATGAATGGAAATTCCGCTGGACCAAGCCCACGATGAGGCCATGCCTCTAGTGGAATGGGCCCTGATGCCCAGAGGGCATGGCAGGTCTTTTGACGCGTATGCGGCTGCAATGGCATCAACTATCCATCTGGACAGAGTCTGTTTCGAGGCGGCCAACCCTTTGGTGCGCCCACCGAACGAAACAAAAAGCTGCTCAGCTCGTCTGACCGGAGCAGTGCGAGTAAAGTATAATCTCAGGGCCCTGACCGGACACAGGAGATTGGAGTCATATTCGCTATCGGATGCAGGCAGAGCCGATAGGGAAATAACTTGTGCCCTGAATGGGGTACCAATCGCTTTTGGGACATAACCATGTCTAGGTTTGAGAACGACTAAGGAGTCATTGGGCCCAAACTCCAGACAGGAAGCGCTGCTGGACAGCGCGTGAAGGTCTCCCACACGCTTCACTGATGCGAGCGCGAGCAGGAAGATGGTTTTGAGCGAAAGGTATTTGAGATCCACGGTGTTTAACGGTTCGAATGGGGGAGCTTTCATAGCTTCGAGAACTATGGAAAGGTCCCAAATCGGCACCGACGGGGGGCGTGAGGGGTTCATCCTTCTAGCTCCCCTGAGGAAGCGAATGACTAAGCCATCTTTGCCCAGTGACTGGCCGCGCCGGGGTTCAGCGAACGCCGTGACGGCTGCCACATACACCTTGAGAGTGGATGGGGACCTGCCCTTGTCCAGCATCTCTTGGAGAAAAACTAGCAAGGAAGGAACCTCACATGACCGTGGGTCCACATTTCTGTCGGTGCACCATTTAGAGAACACAGACCATTTAGACGCATAGAGCCTTCTAGTAGAAGCCGCTCTAGCCTGCATGATCGTGTTTAACACTCCTTCTGGCAAAGCAACGGGTAGTCGTTGATCACCCACGCATGAAGCGCCCAGCGCTCTGGGTGGGGATGCCAGATCGTGCCGCGAGCTTGGGAGAGGAGATCTGTTCTGACTGGAATGGGCCACGGGGCTGTCTGTGACAGCTGAGTGAGCTCCGGAAACCAAGTCTGACCTTCCCAACGCGGGGCTATGAGGAGCACCGAGTGGCGTGTTTCCCTGATTCTCTGAAGCACCTGCGGTAGCAGAGAAACCGGAGGGAATGCATAAAGCGGGCGGCTGGGCCAGGTCTGGGCTAGCGCGTCCTCGCGTTTTGAGAAAAATATTGGGCAGTGGGTGTTTTCTTCTGAGGCGAAGAGGTCCACCTCTGCTCTGCCGAATATCCGCCACAGCTTTTGGACTGTAAGAGTGTGCAGGGACCATTCGCCAGGGGGAATGGGGTTCCTGGACAGACTGTCTGGACCGTCATTCAGATGGCCCGGCACGTGCGTCGCTCTGAGCGAGAGCAGGTGACACTGGGACCAAACTACGATGCGTTCTGTCAGCCGGAAGAGATTTCTGGATCTGACTCCGCCCTGACGGTTTAGATAGGAGACCACGGCTATATTGTCCGAACGGATCAACACATGGTGACCGTGAATGCGTGGCAGAAAGCGCGTGAGCGCGTTCTCGACCGCCAGCATCTCCAAACAGTTTATGTGGAGGAGACTCTCCTGAGCTGACCAGGGGCCGAAGGCCGGTGAGCCCTCACAGACCGCACCCCAACCCATGTTGGATGCGTCTGTCGAAATGACTTTTCGGCGAAAAAAAGTCCCCATGGAAACGCCCCGCTGAAACCATTCTGTCATGGTCCATGGCTGCAGAGCTGTGATACAGGTCTGCGTTACCTTTATCAGCTGGCGGCCCGTGGTCCACGCGCGGTGAGACACACGGCTCTTCAACCAGAACTGAAGCGGGCGCATGCGCAGTAACCCCAGCTGGAGCACTGCGGAGGCTGAGGCCATGTATCCCAGCGCCTTCTGAAAAGTTTTCAGAGGTGTGAGTCTGTTCATCTGAAAAGATGCGGCACTGAGGGCTTATAGCGTCGAGTTTCTTATCTTTTTCGCCGACGAAAGCAGAGCCGTGGAGAGCCGCTTCGCCATGCTTTCATTGTTTTGATGCCGTCATTGGAGCTGAAATGACGGGAGGGGTTGTGTCGCCCAGATTTGCTTCCCCCGGTCTGCATTTAAAATGAAGCCACACTCTCGATCGTTTACGTCTCGTAGCCATCGCGCTTTTGGGGGATTTAAAAATCCAGTCGCATAAGTTACTGTAACGTCATGCCGACGCGGGAATGGATGGAACGGAACATTTGGAATCGTTAGTGGAATCGTTAACGTGTGGACGTGTACGATTCCGATGGATCGGATTGTTTGGAACCGGTTCCAAACCGGAACCTGGAACCGATTCCCAAGATTCCCAACCTATCTCCATCTAATCATTCTTTGTGTTTTCGCTCATCTGATGGTTTTCAGCCTTATCTGTCTGCAAATTGTATAGTTGTATGGTGTATAGCGATATGACCCAGCACCCAAAATACTATCAAAACACTTAAAAAGGCGCACATGGAAACAAAAACCTTGAAAAAATTATATACAACCCCGTCAAATCACAGAGATGCCGCTTCGCACGGGACTAATGTTATCACAGGACCTCGGTGTTCGGCGAAATATGGTAGGTCATTTACAGGGGAATTTTTTCTTTACAAATTACAGATATGGCCGATTCGCACGGGATTAAGATCACAGACAAGCTCCACAATTATTACAAATGACTAGAGGTCACCAGGTAATACTAATCCCGTGCGAATAGGGTTATCGACCCTGGAAGTTCAGCCACATTCTTTACTGAGAGACTGAGACTGTTAAACATGGCTGGCAAACGAATTGAGATCTTGCTCAAAACAATGGGAAAGGAAAAGCCCATCGGTTGAATGGCTTGGAAGTAAGTGGACTGGACCCACGATTACTTCATAGAATTGCCTGAAACTTTCATAAGTTCAATTCTGGTCAGCCAGGAGAATATACCAACCAAAGAGGACATAAAGAAATGGCCGTATCTGAAAGACTGTGTTCCAGAAAAGATGTTGATCTGTTGATTGGGATCAATGCCTTCTATTTCACAAACCCGACCTCACCCTGCCTGATAACAAGACTACTGCAGAACAACGAGCCCTGAGATTTGGGAAGGATGAAGCATTCATGTCAAGTCATCTTTATTTGTATAGTGCTTTTTACAATACAGATCGTTTCAAAGCAGCTTTACTGAGATAACAGCAAAATAATGCAACAAAGTTTGCTTCTAGAAGAAAATGGCATCATAGTCCAGCTTAAGTAAGTTCAGTACGGAAGCCCTGAACCGCAAGGTAAAAAAACAACAAAAAACCTACCATTTCGAGATTTCAGTCAAAACATTACGATAATACAGTCTTCCAGAAGTGTGTGCATTCATAGCAGTGCGCGTCCACTGGCTCAGAGTGTGTGTGTGTAAAGAAATGCACTTGTGAAGTCGAACTGCCATGGATCAACACAAAATAGTAGCTTTTTACTTGTATCTGGGCTTTCAACTAAATTCTACACAGGTGCTAATCTTTACTTGTATCTGGGCTTTCAACTAAATTCTACACAGGTGCTAATCTACCAACAAGACTTAGCATGGCGTTATAGACGAGCGCACAGACTCCGCCGGAGTATCACAATCTGGTCCACACTTTATGTGGCAGTGTTTTTGAGGTGTTTTCGTGCTTGTCTAGGCAACACTATCTGGGTCGAGAACACAACACTAACCGTTCTGTCTCGCTCTTCACCGTAAATACGTTCTGGACATATTTTAAGTGCATCATTCTGTATCCAATAATTTGGCCGGATCCCGTGATTTCCCCAGATTTAATAACCACTAATGGTGGTTGAGGAGAGATCCTCTGATATGATTGTAAAGCGCTTTGAGTGTAGGCCTAGTAGACATATGAAAGCGCTATATAAATGCCTCATTCATTCATTCATAAAGCTGGATATCTCTAGGGCTGTATTGTCCTAGTCGATTAGTCGATTAATTGGTCGATTCGTTCTGGTTCGACCAAAATTCTGATTGGTCGATTTTTTCCCCGCGTTCATTTCATCAGTTTTGCCCATAGACTGTAAAAAATGGTTTTGCCGCGCTGAGGCGCGCTCATTTCATCAGGTGGAAAGCACTAACTGCTAATGGGGGTGTTTTCAGAGTACCCTTGTTTCACAGGTAACAGTCTGTCTTCAGAACACCCCCTTGTTTTCACCTTTTTTGGATTAGCCCAACCCAAGAGAGAACGATAAGTAGGCTATAAGGTTTGATGGTGAATATTATTTATTTAATTGTGAGAGCGTTTAATAGTCAGTCCTCTTCTAACATGTCAACAACAAAGAAATCGACAGTGTGGCAGCATTTTGTTAAAATTGATAACGGGAAAAAGGTCGAATGCAAGTGTGCAAGCAACCAAACCTCGACGACAAACATGACATATCATCTAAAAGTGGTAAACTCACTTGTCTGCGTTAGCTTGCCCTGTCTGTTTTGAGTAGGCTATATGAACAAATCAGAATTTGCTTATTTTAATGTTTTAGTGTGATAACCTAACTTTTTTATTTTTTGTTTGGAGCCTAATGCGCAATTGCGCTGTGCCGACTGTTTGTGTTAGTTTTGAGCCTAAGATGCTTTATTTTTCAGTTATGCACTTTATTTCGTTTCTGCTCTTGATCTGGTTTGTTTAATAAATATTCTTTTTTTTTATTAAAGTGTGTTTATTAAGAGTAAAAGCTTTAAGTTTATAGTCTGTTCGTGTCTCAGCCGCGAAGCTGATCTCTCCTATGTTCTGACAGTTATAACATATGACAAAAATAATTGTCTAAATTATGTTGCATATTCCTCAACAGTTCGTGTGATGATATTATTAGTTGACAACATAGTACTATCTTCGGAAATCATAGGCTATGATATTGCGCAGGTGCACGTGATGCAACGCTGTCAGAGCCGACAGACTCGTGTGTCAGACTCATTTCAGTGCAAAATAATTCGGTCAAAAACGATTTAATATACTGCAAATAGCCTACTAGTTTTTTTATGTTTATTTATAATTCATTTAGGCGGACAGCAAGGCTACCAAGTACTGCGCACTGTGCGCAGCTAATTAATTTAACGTTTTTTTTTTCCTAACGTCATTTTTAGTCGATTTTTAGTCGAAAATGTCAGGACTTCAGTCGACCAAGATTTTCTTTGGTTGAATACAGCCCTAGATATCTCCATCCAGTCTGAAAAGTGTTTTCCGGGTTGGTTTTCCTATAGGCTAAAGTCTATTCCGGCGCAGTATATTTTATAACCTCCTATAATGGTAGCCTAATGCTGGTAGATTGGCACCTGTTGAATTTCCTTTTGTTGAAACAAAACACACACAAAACACACACACACAGTGTGAAACACTCGCTATGCACCATTATGAATACCTGTGTGTGCGGCAATGTGAAACAATGGCAAGCACACTCACAACTTCTACGGAAGACTGTATTCCCGTACTCTCGAAATGTTTAGACTTTAATCTCGAAATGCTAGATAATTTTGTATTATTTTTTTACAGATTTTTTTTTTTTACGTTGCGGTTCAGGGCTTCCGTAGTTCAGTGATGGTTCATTTTTTAAAAAAAGTTTATAATTTAGTTCATATATATATATATATATGTGATGTATAGCCGCTGTAGAGAAAATGGTGATGTCATCGTCCAGTTCAGTTCTCATATTATGGTGTCAATGCAGGCAGATCAATTTTATTGTTGAATATTAAATGTCCCCAACTAAGCGAGCCAAAAGCCAAAGGCGACAGTGGCAAGAAACCAAACCTCCATCAGTGACAGAATGGAGAAAAAAACCTTGGGTGAACCCAGTCTCAGTCGCTCAGTTCTCCTCTGGCCAACGAGCGAACAGTGTGTGATTATGATTCAGGCAGCATTACAGGTCAGAGGTCAGATTGGATCAGAACCTTTATCCAGTTCCATCTGGGTGAAGACCGGATTCATCACGCCGGTATGGAGACGGGTTTGTTGAGGATGGCTATCAGATTACAGAGACTTTATTGGCGACATCTGAAAGAAGGGTCATGCAGGGCAAGCACCAGAAGAGGAGCTCGACAGAGGAAAAGGAAAAGGAAAATCAGTGCTATTTGATTGTGTCGCCTCATTCCAAGGTACTTCATTGAATTCAGATTTGTTGCAGGGTCCAGATCTCACAAATACCCAATCCTCTGGTTTCACCAAGTCAGGGTTCCCCCTGATTTTTTTTGTTGTTGTTGAGATTCTTGTGTTGGCGTAATGGTGATATCAGTCCGCCGCTGGAAGAGTTCAGGATGAATGTTCATCTCTTTGGAGCCGTTTCTTCCCCCAACTCAAGCATACAACGAGAAACCCGAATTTTCTTTTGAGGACCAGAGATTCCTGGAAATTGTGAACGACTGTGTTGTTAAACGAGATGGTGCTTAGCAAATATGCCTTTCATTCGCCACAGAATGATTGGCCTTTAGCTTGAATTTTGGAGACATTCCCGGACAGCAAAAGTCACGGCGAGTTAAAGCGAGGACAAAGAACAATATTCTGGAGAGACCCATCAGCAAATTATGCTTCCTAAGAGACATGTCATGAGAATATGAAGAAACTGGCCATGCGATCATAAGACTCTGACACTTTGGCCAACTTTTGAAAGAATTATGGATGGCTCCTTTTTGAATGAGTTATTAGAAATATCACAAGTTGACAATTAGAGGCGGGAATTGTTGGAGCCAATTTCATATTTCGATTCAATGGACTGACTTAATAATTTGAATATAATCAAGTTTAAGTTTGATAATTGTTATGTTAGGAATTTTCGAATGGAGACTTGTGGTTGTGTATTTCGATAGGGCAGGTAGTGGGGGTCGAGTTCGGATATAATTTTCAGACCGTGTGTGCGTGTGTGTTATTATCTGCGAAGCTATGGCTCATGCTTTATTCACTTTAATTCTGCAAAAATGAACTACCGGTATGCTACGGACACGTGTCAATTGCTCTCCCCTATCCGGACAGCGGCTCATCATTACAAATGTGCCGCTATAACATATAAAGGCTAACGTTTTATGTATTTGAGGAGCAAAAAGTATTTTGCCTATGTTACAATATGAGGTAAATCCGGCCCTGGCGACAAGCCTTGCACTGTAAGTTGTTCGGCCAATGTATACTGTTTACAATGTTTTTATTGCCGACTCTCGAGGATTTTTAGTTTTAGTTCAGGTAGAATATGCAATTTATGGCTTCCAATACGCTGTGTTTTCCACCAACTGGCAACCCATGGTGTCGAAAATACTATTGGATGAATTGGCAGTAGGAGGGATCACACAGACCAAAACAAAAACAGACCAAAACAAAACACATTTCCAGCCAGAATGACTGGCTTTAGCATTGCTTTTTATAGCCTTAGCATGTTTCCTAAACCTTTCCAAACATTATCATACTTTTTATATGCTTTAATGTTGGAATTTAAAGGGTTTGTGTTCATTTTTGAGGTTACAGAGTCTAGGAGAGCTTTAGTCCAGGAGAATAAAGAAAAACAAAGGTGATTTGTTTGAGTTCAGTGAGTTAAATCTAACAGTACTCAACTTGTAAAATTGGGTTACACTCAAGTAGTTACCTCTACTAAGAGGTAGTTTTATCAACTCAAAAATTATGAGCTAATTTACTTGCTAAATTTAAGGCAACCGGTTTCCACAAGTTTTCTAAGTAAACTCAACTACCGGTAACTACATTTTACAGTGCATAATGTTTTGCAAAATGATCAAATTCCCTGTGATTCATAATTTTCTCTAACGATCACATGACCAAAAAAACACCTGGATAATTCAATAATAACGTTTTAATAACTTATCGGGAACGTTAGCAAACCTGGTGACTGGAGCGCTGAGGTCAGATGTATTAACAGAAGAATCATTATCCAGCTCATGGATTCAGACATCAAGAAGCCGCAGCAGATTTGATGTAAATCGACCTGTTTGATACATGAATGGAAAGAAAAATTACCTCCATCTGCTGGTGTAAACGATACATGAACACGTTTCTGAACCGTATAGCTTACAGAGTAGATATCATTTACTGTAATTAAGTCATAAGTTTAGTTTGAAGTAAACCTTTTCATGAACATAATCCAAAACATAATAGGCATACCACAGATCTTTGTATTTTTATCTATTATTAGTATTCAGAGTTGATCATGAGTATTTACTCACCACAGGGTTTTTTAGGGCCTGATTTAGGGCAGTCCAGAGGATTTTAATGTTTCTGAAGATCTCTAATGAAACTGTTATGATGACAAACAGCAGCAAACCGCTTTAAAACACTCAATCACTATTTGTACAACATCGACCTTTAGACAGGCGGTGTTTACACACACATGCACACACACAAACTCGATTTAGTCAGTATAAACACTTTTGTGCAATAATATGAAAAATAGCGAGTAAAAAATACACCAGATCACTATGAAAATGTTTACTAACCAGATGTGCTCTATCATGGTCAAACAAACATGCATTTTGTCACTTTCTTGAACTAAATGAGATTTAAGATGATTTTTTTTTTCTGAAAAAATCACAAGTGAGATTTGGGCAAAAGAATGTTTTAATTCACATTCTATTCTACAAGTAGTTACATTATTTACAGTATTTAAAAAAACA
The DNA here is from genome assembly GCA_029959095.1 of Rhinichthys osculus. Lineage (NCBI taxonomy): Eukaryota > Metazoa > Chordata > Actinopteri > Cypriniformes > Leuciscidae > Rhinichthys > Rhinichthys osculus. Next base: position 3,970,199 of record JARWKJ010000009.1, on the reverse strand, counting down.
ACCAGACGAAGCAACAAATGAACAAAATAAACAGTGAATGTGTTAATATCATCAAACGCTTCTCAGTAATCCTTCATAAAACACACATGGCAATATATGCAACTACCTGTTTGAAAGCAGCACCCGATTGAAGTGGATTTCCTGTAGTTCTGGTTTAGTACGTCATGATGAGACCTACACTATTGATTAGACTCTATCTGTAGTGTTTTAGAGGTAGACTACGGCTCTAGTCAGTAGTGTCGGATTAGGATTGTTAAGACAGATCAAAGTAAGACTTTTCTTTCAAATGAAAGCAAACGCACATGAGGACGACACACAGCTCATCTGTCCTGCAGTAATACTGTCAAACTGAAGTCAAAGGTACTGAGGCTGCTTCTGATTGGAGGAAATGGATCATTCTTGCATTAAATCACACACTTATTTCTATGGAAGCTTATTTCTGCTACGAAAACAAAACACAATTCTGAGTCTAGTTTATATCTCACAATTCTGACTTTTTTTAAAAAAAGAATTGTGGTATATGACCTCTGAGGAAAAACTTTTTTCTTTTTTTATTATTCCATCATAACCCGATGTAAACTCAGAATTCAGAGAAAAAAGAAAAAAGTTATACAAGTTATATCTAAAAAATTCTGAATTTTTATCTTGCAATTCTATGGTTTTGGAAAAAAGACGTGAACTCGCAATTTCAAATTTATAACAATTGTGAGAAAAAAGTCAGAATTGTGAGATAAAAAGTCACAATTACCTTTTTTATAAAAAAATTTCCGTGGCGGAAACAAATAAGTTGAGAAGTCAGAATTCCAAGATGTAAACTCAGAATAAATTTAGAATTCCATGAAAAAAAACAGAATTGCGAGATGTAAACTCAGAATTCCGAGAAAAGTCAAAATTGCGAGAAAAAAGTCAAAATTGCGAGATTTAAAAGGTCCATTCATGGCATGTTGGAATTACCGTAATTACGAGATTCCCACTTGTAAATACAAGTTCTTAAGACGTGAACACTTTTTGCAACTTGTAAACTCAAAATTCTGAGAAAAAAGTAAAAATTGCAAAATATAAATTTAGAATTCCATGAAAAAACATAATTGCAAGATGTAAACTCAAAATTTCAAGAAAAGAGTCAGTATTCCGAGATGTAAACTCAGAATTCCGAGATGTAAAAGGTGCATTCATGGCATGTCGGAATTACCGTAATTACGAGATTCCGACTTGTAATTACAAGTTCTACGAGGACGTGAGCACTTTTTACAACTTGTAAACTCAAAATTCTGAGAAAAAAGTAAAAATTGCGAAATACATTTAGAATTCCATGAAAAAACATAATTGCAAGATGTAAACTCAAAATTCCAAGAAAAGAGTCCGTTTTCCGAGATGTAAACTCAGAATTCCGAGATGTAAAAGGTGCATTCGGCATGTCGGAATTACCGTAATTACGAGATTCCGACTTGCAATTACAAGTTCTACGAGGACGTGAGCACTTTTTGCAACTTGTAAACTCAAAATTCTGAGAAAAAAGTAAAAATTGCGAAATATAAATTTAGAATTGCATGAAAAACCAGAATTGCGAGATGAAAACTCAAAATTCCGAGAAAAGAGTCAGAATTCCGAGATCAGTATTCAGAGATGTAAACTCAGAATTCCGAGAAAAGTGTCAGAATTCCGAGATGTAAAAGGTGCATTCGGCATGTCGGAATTACCGTAATTACGAGATTCCGACTTGCAATTACAAGTTCTACGAGGACGTGAGCACTTTTACAACTTGTAAACTCAGAATTTTCTTAGAGCTCAGACTTGTACCACCTGACAACTGCAGATTTATTATAGTGTTGCTACTGAAATGCATAATTCTGTGTTTGAGGACTTGAGCAGCTCCGAATAGAATGCCACATGTTGTGATCTCGTAAAGGTATTACGACATGGCGTGAATGCAGCAAAACTAGCAATTGTGAGAAAAAAACAACAAATTGTGATATAAAAAATCGCAATTAATTACCGTGGCGGAAACAAGCTTCCATTTATTCCTTTTGCGATTCCAGTGTTCAAAAGCAATAAAACTGTAGTACAAAACAGCAATTACCGTGGCGGAAACAAGCTTCCACATATTCCTTTGTGTTTCCAGTGTTCAAAGCAATAAAATTGTAGTACAAAACAGCCGTATTGATCTAATCAAACTAAGCATCATGCACATTCAGATATTTTCTCTTGGGTTTGAGAAATACAGTAGATCACGTGATTTTAAGTGTATTTGTCGCTCAAGGGCCCCTTTTTCTGCCAGTTTATCAAAAAATGAACTAACAAGCAACCAGGCAATATCAAAAACAAGGGCGTTGGGGATGTTAACAGAGCAGTTTTAGTTGGCATCAGCTGAACTCAGGTTATATAAAAGAGTTTTAATGTTGGCGTCAGACGAGGGATCCGGCTCGGCTCTGCGCCGGCACCATGACGGGGACGGCGCCCATGCGCTCGAGCGTGGCTTGGCTGACGGCGTACGAGTGTGTGTGTGTGTGCTGCTGTCCGTGCGCCACCGCCGGTGTGGTGGTGACGGGGGGGCGCAGGCTCAGCGAGCCGTTGCTGCGGGTCATGACGGGTGGCGAGGGGGCGGAGTTAGTCGTGACCACTAGAGTCTTGGGCGGAGGCAGGGTGTGGCTGCCGTTAGCGTACGCGGGGCGCGGGGGGGCGTTCGAGCCGCCGGTGAAGGTCTGCCGCGTGTCGCCGTTGTAGCGCGTGTAGGAGTTGGTGTCGTAGTTGGGTTTGGGGTTGTGCCAGTAGCGGCTGTTGTAGGTGTTGGTGGACGTGAGCGTGTCGTTCTCCGAGGACGAGGCGTCGGCCTGGAACGCTTTGACTGATGATGATCTCTTCGGTGGGAGATCGTCCTCCCTGTGTGAGGAAGTAGAATTAGATGTGAGAATCAGATCAACACTGCCTGTCCAGACAGCCTCCTGAGACCCAGACTTTTTTTTATTATTTTTTATTTATTTTTTATGTCAATCACATGGTTTAGAGCATAAGTACGGAGCCCCCCTGGTCCCACTTTGTCAAAAAAATTTATTATAACTATGTCGTGGCCTCAAGATACTATCTTATTATTCGCAATTATTCATATTTAACATGTTTACATAATATATGTGTGTATATATTGGATGCATCAGGGAATTTTACAATTGGGTTTGGGGATTTCTGGGAATATACAGTATAATTTACTAAGCTAATCAATTAGGCATTGAGCGAGTCGTTCTTTTTAGTCACTGAATCAATGTATCGCTCACGTGTGAATCGTTCAGTAAATGTTTCTGACTGACAGTGTTGTTATTGTTAACTAAAACTATTAAAGTCATTTCCATTAATACCTGACAATGGACACCTCGAAGCAGGGCATTAACCCGCTTATACCACGGTCACTTGCCAAATAACACATTAGTTTATATTTTAATTAGTTTTACAATCGAAATCGAAAGTTTTTACAAACAATAACTTGGTTTCCCTGGTTACGCCTGACGGTTTATTTAGCAACCGGAGATATTTATAGTCCGCTCCGCTCGGAGAACCCTTCAGTTTAGCTCACTTACGAGCCAGAAAGCTAACGTATTTATTTTCCTGTAAGTTAGGCTTGTCTAGCCATGGGCGTTACACTTTAGTTTTTTTTAACCTATAAGTATAGCATCATATAGTATAACGGCTAACTAGATGTTTGTCTTGATACAATAAATTGTAACCGGATACTTTGACTGCCTGTTGCTATACGCACATCCGGGAACTTAACTGTCAATTTCGTCCCCGCCCCTTTTTGGGGGAAAACGAACTAGACTTCCCATAGACTTCAATACAAAATAACGGCAAAAACCAACGTCCGTACACAGCCGACAGGAGTAAATAACTTACGAAATCACTTATATAAAACATGTCAAGTAATTATATGTCCACCCTGCCTGCCATAGAGCGTAAAAGATACATACACAAACTTAATTTGGTCAATTTAAAAACATGTCCGTTTATTCTCCCAGCGTCAAATTGGTGTAACAACCCCACCCAGTGAGGTTATATATATTATAATGTATATTATAAGACAAAATATATACATTTAAAGACGTTTACTTTAAAATCATTCGCTGGCTTACCATTTGGTGACTCGATGAAGTACGATACGAGTAAATGTCAGGGTAAGACCATAGACAGTAAAAGAAAGACACCTCTGGCCAATGGGTGGGGTTGTTACACCAATTTGACGCTGGGAGAATAAACGGACATGTTTTTAAATTGACCAAATTAAGTTTGTGTATGTATCTTTTACGCTCTATGGCAGGCAGGGTGGACATATAATTACTTGACATGTTTTATATAAGTGATTTCTTAAGTTATTCACGCCTTTCGGCTGTGTACGGACGTTGGTTTTTGCCGTTATTTTGTATTGAAGTCTATGGGAAGTCTAGTTTATTTCCCCCAAAAGTGGGCGTGAATCTGTTCAGAGACGTTCTATGACGTAGCGCCGGTTGTGCGTATAACGGCTAACTAGATGTTTGTTTTGATACAATAAATTGTAACCGGATACTTTGACTACCTGTTGCTATGGTTACCCACAGCGCATTTGTTTATTAATTTCGAACGGTAAACAGTTTCACCAGATCTCCTTTACTAGGTGTCCTCTAGCACTTTATAATGGACACCCTGCAGCCAATCAGAATCCAGTATTCACCCAGACCATTCAAACAAAAACTGAAATAAAAATAAAGCTAATTAGGAATGATGATTAAACAAATGACAAAACACTAAAATCAAAAAATATAAAGTAATTCAAATTTGTAATAAATACTATAATAATGTATAAATAATACTAAAATAAACCACTGTGCAGTATTTCACAAACACTTTTATTATTGCAAGATTTTTTTTTCATCATATACCTTCTTTAAATGTTGTTTGATGTTTTGAGAGTGTTTAATTAGCTTTATGCACACAGACAAGCTTTGTGAAGAGTCACCTGATCTCGTTGGGGATTTCCTCCTCCTCGTATTTGTTCTTGTTCCTCCAGTAGAAGAGCGTGACCAGCACCAGTAGAGCGCAGATGAGCAGCGCCAGAACCCCAGTGACGACGGTTCCTGCGATCAGACCCACGCTCTGAGGCTGCGCTGTGACACGCCAGAGACAAGACCAGTCAGATCAACAGCATACGAGCTGCAGAACGAGTGTGTGTGTGTGTGAGAGACTTACGGGCCACGACCTGCAGGTTGAGGACGCAGGTGCTCCTCCCGATGGCGTTCGACGCCGAACACTGATACAGTCCAGATGTGCTGGTGCTGATGTTTCTCAGCGTCACCGTACCCTGCATCTGGTCTGAGGAGCACAAATCAACTTCAGACTGATCACACACTATTATAGAAATGAGTTATTAGGTCTGCTGGAGAACAACTTGACTACAAACTTGGAAATTTTAGTCTAAAATTGGGGTTTTTCCAGGGCTGGTAACACAAATGTTTTTCAAACGTTCCCATTAAGGCGAGACACTACAGGCAAAACCAGTGTTTTTTCATGTATCTGTCGATTTTGGGCTTTTTTTAGACTAGTGGAAAGAAAACGTCCAAAATGCACTTTTATCGTATCGTTTAGAGCAGGGGTTTTCAAACTTTTTGTGTGTGTGGACCACTATTTGTAATCAAGAATTTTCGCGGACCACCTCATAATACACATAATAAAATATGTCTACACAGTCCTACCTGAATTAATCCGCACCTCTAAATAGGCTAACTAGCACTAAAACTATAACTGGTCATCACATCAGTACAACAAGCTTGTTAAAGACAACAACGGCTGCCACATATTTTATTTATTTATTTACTCAAGCGCCCGAGGGCATAATCAGGTTCATTTGAACAAGAGGCTTATTTCCATAGCAATGGAGTATAAAATCTATACAGTAATAAGAACACTTGGATATAGTCAGCATTTCAAAACCTTTCGCGATTTTAGGGGATTATCAACGCAAGTCCTCAAAAAGTAGGCTTGAGTTTGTCCACTTAACAGCACATCCGCAAAACATTTCAGAAACACGAGATCAAGAAACTAACATTAACTGGAAATTAAAATAATAACCGGCCTTATTCATTCCATTTATAAACATTTCGTTTCATATAAACTGCCTATAAAGGCTATTGATGAGAACATATTTGCCTCTGCCCTATACACATTTAATGGAAACACAGTAGGCCTAACGTTACTCCAGCAGGTTAAAAATAAAAGAAAGTTGGCAAAAGGAAAAGCCATTGGAGTCTATTTGCCAGCCCGATATGAACGTAATATCCTCCTTTGTCACCCTCCACATCTTTCCCTTCCTCTTTGTATCGTCTGTCTAATATAGGCCTATATTAAAAACAAACAACTAAATAAATGCTCACCTAACCTGTTGCTATCCACCGATCCATGTTGTGGTTCTGACGACACTGAGCTTGAACGTCACTAGCCTATTTTAGTAATCACACAATAACTTGACAATTTAATTGGCATTTTATATAAATATAGGCTTACATATTCTTTTTACTTTTTTATGGGAATTTCCTGGTAAAATGAAGGTAAAAAAAATGTATTTTATATTTTATTTGGCCTTTTCACGGACCACAGTTTGGGAATCGCTGGTTTAGAGCACTTTATCTATTTGCGTCTGTAGATTTCAATTACAGAATATTCAGGTGAAACTCGAAAAATTTGAATATGGTGCAAAAGTTCATTTATTTCAGTAATTCAACTTAAAAGGTGAAACTAATATATTATATAGACTCATTACATGCAAAGTGAGATATTTCAAGCCTTTATTTGTTATAATTTTGATGATTATGGCTTACAGATTTGAAAACCTTTTCTCAATATTCTAATTTTGAATTTGGGGTTTTCATAAGCTGTAAGCCATAATCATCAACATTATAACAAATAAAGCCTTGAAATATCTCACTTTGCATGTAATGAGGGTTTTTACAGAGGGGTTTGGTCATGTATAATTTTATACAAAATTTTATTCCTGAAGAAATGGTGATTTTTTTTTTTTTTTTTTTTTTTTTTTTTTTTTTGGGCTGTTTACAGTATTTTCTGATTTATGGAATGATTAAAAAAAAAGATCTCCGAAATCCCTTCTGTTAAAACCTATATATATATATATATATATATATATATATATATAAATGAAACAAGAATTTTGAACCTGGCTTTATCCAATGTTCAGATTTTTGTTCAAGAAATGTATGCAAATTAGTGCATATTTAATTAGATAATGATTAATTTGCATATTTAAACAAAACATTTCAGAAAACTTGTAATACAATTTTATTTTGTGCAATTATTAATGTAATCAATCAACTGGTGAATTATGGTGATATCTATTAGTTTTTTATTTACCCTGTTCACCTGGGGTGTCTTGCCTTATGTTCTCTGAATGTCCAGTTTTTAAAATATTAAAGTTATGAAAGTTATCTGGTCTTTAATAATGTTCTTCTCCGTTCCTGATTTTAAAATATTAACATACTGTATGACAAAAGCAGATAAAGGTATTTATAAAATATATTGTGGTTTTGCTTAAACCGTTTCAATGGCAAAATAAAAATAAAGTTTAAGCGTTTGTGACCTTCCATGTTCTTGAGACTCAGTAACATTATACAGACTCTATATTTAAATAGTAATGAAACAAATGCCTTTAAAACACGGAGTCGTTCCTGTGAGTCGTGAAGCTGATGGCCTCTAGATGGCAGTGCAACACAGTTTCTGTTCGAGAAAGTAAAAATGTCTCTCTCTCACAGCTGTGAAAGCTTTTTGAGGCCAAAGCAGATTGATTTATTAAGCATATAAATATAACAGGCTTCTTTAGGATACGGCTACTGTACCGTTAACATCCACAGACATCTGACGTAGTAATTCAAGAGTTTGTTTGAGCTTGAACTTGAGTGTGTTTTCTGTTCCAGCATCTGTGAACAAACCGGTCCCTAATAGAAGTGATGTATTTGGTCTGGTGGAACTGTTCCTGTTAACTAAAACTATTAAAAATCATTTGTTGATTGAAATAAAGCTGAAATAAAATTAGATGGAAAAACGTAAACTGACAAAAGCACATAAAATTACTCAAATGTAGTGCTGTCAAATCGATTAATCGCAATTATTCATATTTAACATAAAAGCTTGTTTATATAATATATGTGTATATATTGTTGTGTGTGTGTACATATATATACATATATATGTATATATATATGTGTGTGTGTGTGTGTGTGTGTATAAATATATATATATATATATATATATATATATATGTGTGTGTGTGTGTATATATATCTGTGCGTGTGTGTGTGTGTGTATATATATATATATATCTGTGCGTGTGTGTGTATATATATATATATATATATATATATATATATATATATATATATACTGTATATATATTATGTGTGTGTGTAAATGTGTATGTAAAATAAAAACTGAAAATATAAAACTAAAAGCTAAATCAATTTTTCTAAATGATATAATATGAATAATACTAAAACAACATTGCTGGGTGACTGTGGAAGTGTTTTGAATGTTAAACGTCACATCAAACTCTTATTACTACAAAAAGAGCAAGAAACCGCTGTTTTCATCACATGACGTCTTTAGATGGCAGAACGATCGTATCATTATTCATAGAAATGATGATTTATGAAGAACTTGAGAAGTGTTGAAGCGAACCGATTGCACAGGGCCAGGAACGTGTGTTATGAACGTGAGTTTTGATTTTGACAGTAATAAACCTCTTGAAATCCCAAGGCGTGTCTGTGGTGATTGTGTAGCTGTATTCTAAAGCCGTCACACTGTTCGGAGAGAGAGCGGGACAAGTCACCACACACACACACACACACACACACACACACACACACACACACACACACACGGGTGACCGGGGCGGGCAGAGGTCACGCCACACCATGAGTCAAGAGCTGTGGATTTACCGGAGAATGTGGGGCAAAACGGGATCCCCACAGGCAGGGGTTTAGTACCTTGCATGGCATTGTGGGGCAGTTTGGGCACCGACTCCAGCTTCTCCCAGGCGTAGGTGGGCGTCGGGATGCCCTCGTCCGAACCACACAACAGCATCACGTCACTGCCCACGTCCAGAGAACCCTGAACACGACAGGACGGGCTGGACGGAGGAACTGCGGAGAGAGACACAGATCAACCTTAGTTGGTAACACTTTATAATAACTGCACGCTATTAATCATTAGTTAAGCATGAGTAAACAGTTAATTCATCATTTATAAAGCATTTATAGACATTAAAAAGCAGTTTGTAAATACAGCTATAAATGCTTTTTTCTTGATTTATAAGCATATCTATAATGTGTTTAATAATTGTATTTTCATACTTTGTTAATGATTAATTAATAATTTCTAAATGAAGTATAGCATTATTTACAAACCAGTTATTCAAGAGTTGTCAGTGGTTCATAAGATCACTTAGAAAGTGTAAGTAAATGTAGTAAATTCAGGTAGTTATAAAGCATTTAGTAGTGGTCAGTTAACTATTTTGTGAGCTAATCTAAAGTGAGGACTATTCATGCCTTGTAAAGCATTTATAAAGGAGATTTAAAGGCTCATCAATCTTCTAAACAGTAAAATGAAACAAACACAACACAGTGATACAGAACCGAGAAATTATTAACAGCATTTAAATCTTCTTTGTAAATGCTTTACAAGACATGAATAGTCCTCACTTTAGATGAGCTCACAAACATAGCTAACTGACCACTACTAAATGCTTTATAACTACCTGAATTAACCCTGAATTACAGTAGAAATAATACATGTTAAAAAAAGCATCTATTAACACACTAAGTAACTATAACTATATGTCTGAATAATAAGATGTATGAATGTACATTTAAATAGTTTATTAATCATTTACTTACACTTTCTAAGTAATGTTATGAACCACTGACAACTTTTAAATAACTGGTTTATAAATAATGCAATACTTCATTTAGAAATGATAAATTGATCATTAATAAAGGATGAAAATACAATTATTAAACACACTATAGATATGCTTTTAAAATCAAGAATACAGCATTTATAGCTGTATTTATAAACTGCTTATTAATGTCTGTTAATGCTTTATGAATGATGAATTAACTTTTTACTCATGCTTAACTAATGATTAATAGCGTGCAGTTATTATAAAGTGTTACCCTTTAGGATAATCAACCTAGGAGTGTGTGTGTGTGTGTGTGTGAGAGAGAGTGTGAGTGTGAGAGTGAGACTGTGAGTGTGAGAGTGAGAGTGAGAGTGTGAGAGAGTGAGAGTGTGAGAGTGAGAGTGTGTGTGAGAGAGTGTGTGTGTGTGTGTGTGTGTGTGTGAGAGTGAGTGTGAGTGTGTGTGTGAGAGTGTGTGTGAGAGAGAGAGTGTGAGTGTGAGAGTGAGACTGTGAGTGTGAGAGTGAGAGTGAGAGTGTGAGAGAGTGAGAGTGTGAGAGTGAGAGTGTGTGTGAGAGAGTGTGAGTGTGTTTGTGTGTGTGAGAGTGTGTGTGTGTGAGTGTGTGAGTGAGTGTGTGAGAGTGTGTGTGAGAGTGTGTGTGAGAGTGTGTGTGAGTGTGAGTGTGAGAGTGAGAGTGAGAGTGTGAGAGAGTGAGAGTGAGAGTGTGTGTGAGAGAGTGTGTGTGTGTGTGTGTGTGTGTGTGAGAGTGAGTGTGAGTGAGTGTGTGTGTGAGAGTGTGTGTGTGAGAGTGTGTGTGTGAGAGTGTGTGTGTGTGAGAGTGTGTGTGTGAGAGTGTGTGTGAGAGTGTGTGAGAGTGTGTGTGAGAGTGTGTGTGAGAGTGTGTGTGAGAGTGTGTGTGAGAGTGTGTGTGAGAGTGTGTGTGTGAGAGTGTGTGTGTGAGAGTGTGTGTGTGAGAGTGTGTGTGTGAGAGTGTGTGTGTGAGTGTGTGTGTGAGAGTGTGTGTGTGAGAGAGTGTGTGTGTGAGAGTGTGTGTGTGAGAGTGTGTGTGTGAGAGTTTGTGTGTGAGAGTGTGAGTGTGTGTTTGTGTGTCTGAGAGTGTGTGTGTGAGAGTGTGTGTGTGGGAGTGTGTGTGTGGGAGTGTGTGTGTGAGAGTGTGTGTGTGAGAGTGTGTGTGTGAGAGTGTGTGTGTGTGAGTGTGTGTGTGTGTGAGTGTGTGTGTGAGAGTGTGTGTGTGAGAGTGTGTGTGTGAGAGTGTGTGTGTGAGAGTGTGTGTGAGAGTGTGTGTGAGAGTGTGTGTGAGAGTGTGTGTGAGAGTGTGTGTGAGAGTGTGTGTGAGAGTGTGTGTGAGAGTGTGTGTGAGAGTGTGTGTGTGTGTGTGTGAGAGTGTGTGTGTGTGAGAGTGTGTGTGTGTGTGTGTGTGTGAGAGTGTGAGTGTGTGTGTGTGAGTGTGTGTGTGTGTGAGTGTGTGTGTGTGTGTGAGAGTGTGTGTGTGAGAGTGTGTGTGTGAGAGTGTGTGTGTGAGAGTGTGTGTGTGAGAGTGTGTGTGAGAGTGTGTGTGAGAGTGTGTGTGAGAGTGTGTGTGAGAGTGTGTGTGAGAGTGTGTGTGAGAGTGTGTGTGAGAGTGAGTGTGAGAGTGAGTGTGAGAGTGAGTGTGAGAGTGAGTGTGAGAGTGAGTGTGAGAGTGAGTGTGAGAGTGAGTGTGAGAGTGAGTGTGAGAGTGAGTGTGAGAGTGAGTGTGAGAGTGTGTGTGTGAGAGTGTGTGTGTGAGAGTGTGTGTGTGAGAGTGTGTGTGAGTGTGAGTGTGTGTGTGAGTGTGAGAGTGTGTGTGTGAGTGTGTGAGTGAGTGTGTGAGTGAGTGTGTGAGAGTGTGTGTGTGAGTGTGTGTGTGTGAGTGTGTGTGTGTGTGAGTGTGTGTGTGTGTGTGAGAGTGTGTGTGTGAGAGTGTGTGTGTGAGAGTGTGTGTGTGAGAGTGTGTGTGTGAGAGTGTGTGTGAGAGTGTGTGTGAGAGTGTGTGTGAGAGTGTGTGTGAGAGTGTGTGTGAGAGTGTGTGTGAGAGTGAGTGTGAGAGTGAGTGTGAGAGTGAGTGTGAGAGTGAGTGTGAGAGTGAGTGTGAGAGTGAGTGTGAGAGTGAGTGTGAGAGTGAGTGTGAGAGTGAGTGTGAGAGTGTGTGTGTGAGAGTGTGTGTGTGAGAGTGTGTGTGTGAGAGTGTGTGTGAGTGTGAGTGTGTGTGTGAGTGTGAGAGTGTGAGTGTGAGAGTGTGTGTGTGAGAGTGTGTGTGTGAGAGTGTGTGTGTGAGAGTGTGTGTGTGAGAGTGTGTGTGTGAGAGTGTGTGTGAGAGTGAGTGTGAGTGTGAGAGTGAGTGTGAGAGTGAGTGAGTGTGAGAGTGAGTGTGAGAGTGAGTGTGAGAGTGAGTGTGAGAGTGAGTGTGAGAGTGAGTGTGAGAGTGAGTGAGTGTGAGTGAGTGTGAGTGTGAGTGTGAGTGTGAGAGAGTGAGTGTGAGTGTGTGTGTGAGTGTGAGAGTGTGTGTGTGAGTGTGTGAGTGAGTGTGTGAGTGAGTGTGTGAGTGAGTGTGTGAGTGAGTGTGTGAGTGAGTGTGTGAGAGTGTGTGTGAGAGTGTGTGTGTGAGAGTGAGAGTGAGTGTGAGAGTGAGAGTGAGAGTGAGTGTGAGAGTGAGAGTGAGTGTGTGAGTGTGTGTGTGAGAGAGTGAGAGTGAGAGTGAGTGTGAGAGTGAGTGTGTGAGTGTGTGTGTGTGAGAGTGTGTGTGTGAGTGTGTGAGTGTGAGTGTGTGTGAGAGTGTGTGTGTGTGAGAGTGTGTGTGTGTGAGAGTGTGTGTGAGTGTGTGTGTGAGAGTGTGAGTGTGAGTGTGAGTGTGAGAGTGAGTGTGAGAGTGTGAGAGTGAGTGTGAGAGTGAGTGTGAGAGTGAGTGTGAGAGTGAGTGTGAGTGTGTGTGTGTGAGTGTGATAGTGTGTGTGTGAGTGTGTGAGAGAGTGTGTGTGTGAGAGTGTGTGTGTGTGTGTGTGTGTGTGAGAGTATGTGTGTGAGAGTGTGTGTGTGTGTGTGTGAGAGTATGTGTGTGAGAGTGTGTGTGAGAGTGTGAGAGTGTGAGAGTGAGAGTGAGTGTGAGAGTGAGTGTGAGTGTGAGTGTGAGAGTGAGAGTGAGTGTGTGAGTGTGTGTGTGTGAGAGAGTGAGAGTGAGAGTGAGTGTGAGAGTGAGTGTGAGAGTGAGAGTGAGTGTGAGAGTGAGTGTGAGAGTGAGAGTGAGAGTGAGTGAGAGTGAGTGTGAGAGTGAGTGAGAGTGAGAGTGAGAGTGAGTGTGAGAGTGAGTGTGAGAGTGAGTGAGTGTGAGAGTGAGTGTGAGTGTGAGAGAGAGTGTGAGTGTGAGAGTGTGTGTGTGAGTGTGTGTGTGTGAGTGTGAGAGTGAGAGTGAGTGAGTGTGAGAGTGAGAGTGAGTGAGTGTGAGAGTGAGTGTGAGAGAGTGTGAGTGTGAGTGTGAGTGTGAGTGTGAGTGTGAGTGTGAGTGTGAGAGTGAGTGTGAGTGTGAGAGTGTGTGTGTGCGAGTGTGTGTGCGAGTGTGTGTGAGTGTGTGTGTGTGAGAGTGTGTGTGTGTGTGTGTGTGTGTGTGTGTGTGTGTGTGTGTGTGTGTGTGTGTGAGAGTGTGAGAGTGAGTGTGAGAGTGAGAGTGAGTGTGAGAGTGAGTGTGAGTGTGAGAGTGAGAGTGAGAGTGAGAGTGAGTGTGAGAGTGAGAGTGAGTGTGAGAGTGAGAGTGAGAGTGAGTGTGAGTGTGAGTGTGAGAGTGAGAGTGAGTGTGAGAGTGAGTGTGAGTGTGAGAGTGAGAGTGAGTGTGAGCGAGAGTGTGTGAGAGTGTGTGTGTGAGAGTGTGTGTGTGTGAGTGTGTGTGTGAGAGTGTGTGTGTGCGAGTGTGTGTGCGAGAGTGTGTGCGAGAGTGTGTGTGTGAGTGTGTGTGAGAGTGTGTGTGTGTGTGAGAGTGAGTGTGAGAGTGAGTGTGAGAGTGAGTGTGAGAGTGAGTGTGAGAGTGAGTGTGAGAGTGAGTGTGAGAGTGAGTGTGAGAGTGAGTGTGAGAGAGTGTGAGAGTGAGTGTGAGAGTGAGTGTGAGTGTGAGAGTGAGTGTGAGAGTGAGTGTGAGAGTGAGTGTGAGAGTGAGTGTGAGAGTGAGTGTGAGTGTGAGTGTGAGAGTGAGTGTGAGTGTGAGTGTGAGAGTGAGTGTGAGTGTGAGAGTGAGTGTGAGAGTGAGTGTGAGTGTGAGAGTGAGTGTGAGAGTGAGTGTGAGTGTGAGTGTGAGTGTGAGTGTGAGTGTGAGTGTGAGTGTGAGTGTGAGTGTGAGTGTGAGAGTGAGAGTGAGTGTGAGAGTGAGTGTGAGAGTGAGTGTGAGAGTGAGTGTGAGAGTGAGTGTGAGAGTGAGTGTGAGAGTGAGAGTGTGATACCCATAAAACATATCTCGATTTTCTGTGATTTTATCGATAACGATAATTAGACGATATTTTGCTGAGTGTGTTTATTGTGTTGGCAACTTTTGCAGGTTATTCTATATGGTGGTCATTTTGCATAAGTGATAGAAATCATCTTTTCCAATGAGATTAAATTGATTTTGACCTTTTTATGGGCATTTTTCCTTGATAAAGCCATTTTTTTTAAACCTAATTAAATCCATGCATCTTTTTTTTTTGTCACAGTAGGGCTGTTAACAATTAAATGAAATCATCAACAAAATTGATCTTTCCAAATTCAGAGGAGACACAGAAGCTGCATCTGAACTCGCATTTACACACACACACACACACACACACACACACACACACACACACACACACACACACACACACACACACACAACACACCGTTTAATGCAGATCAGAGGGACATGAATGCATTCAACCTGCAGTTACACATGCAGAAATACTGTTTTGATGTTTTAAATGTAAAACGTTGAATATTGATATTTACATTCATATACTTGTGTGAGTTTTTTGGCCAAAATAACCAGCAGAATAACTTTATACCTATTGTCAAAAATGTGGCCCTGTGAGATCTGAAATATCGGTCCTGTTCACATTTACATTTATGCATTTGTTAGATGCTTTTATCCACCATAAGCAATTCGTCACAGAGCCAACATTATTTATAGTGTGCAATCTGTCAGGTTTGTGTACAAAAAAACAGCATGTGAAACAGTACACATTATGCAACAATAAACACCATTGTCACATAACCATATGATATTCATAATTTAGTCAGTAAAATGATGCCCGGATATCATCTGAAAAAACACTAACCCTTTGTCCAAAACTATGCATGCACTGTGCAGGACGCGTGAAGAGTGTGTCCAAATCCTTAGCATTCATGACACACACACTGTACGGATGGTTTACTTTCTACTTCTGTCATGATTTTTGAGTGTGCATTCACACTCTTCTATCCCAGAAGGCACTGGGAGAGGACTTGGGAATGGCACATGTCAATGCATGCATACTTCTCACTCATGCAGTTTCTATTATCTAAGGTTATCATCAACAACTAAAGGTATTAAAACATTTTAGTTAATTTAAATAAAGCAAAACGATAATAATAATAATAAAAATATTAGATGACTCAAATTTTGCTTTGGCAACTAACAAAAACACGTTTAAGTTAAAGCACTAAATCTAAACAAAAAATAAATTAAACTTAAATAGTAATATTTATTTAAGAAAAAACATTTAACCTTAAAAAGCACAATAAAAAATAAATAATTTAGATGACAACTTAAACCTAATGAAAATTAGAATTTTTGCTTAAAAAAAGTTTAAGTTGAAGCACTAAAATTAATAACTGGGAATAAAAAAACTAAATCTGAACTAAAACTAAAATTAAACCTAAAAAAGAAAATGTATTAAAAAAAAAACACATTGCAAAATTAAAATTTTTTTTAAATGAAATTAAAACTGATATAAAATATAAAAAATAAACACTAGCACTTAAATAATAATAATTAAAAAACAGTGTTTTAGACATAGCTTATTTATTCCAGTTTTGCATTATTTAATCAAATTTTGTGTAAAAAAAATTATAATAAAACAAAGAAAGATATAGTAAAACTGTGGTTGAAATTGCTCTCCGGTTCATTCATCGCTCTGTAGGTCAAGCTAAGCACATTGCATTGTGGGATACAGTAATGCACATCACAGCATGTTCAAGCATCTAGAATCCTACAGCAGACACTGTAAGAGTAATGAGTTAGTTAAATTAACGACTTTATTAATCCCACAGGGGGCAATTATATTAGAGCAGTGCACAAACTAAAAAACATACATTAAAAACAATTAATTAGGAATATGAACATTTTGGCCGATACCGATAACCGATAATTCTTTATATTTGAAAGCCGATAACCGATATATTGGCCGATAAATTTAAATCCAATTTGTTTTGTAACTTGAGAGCCTGATTACAATAACAAAAGTCTCACCATTAAAAGCCAAACACCATTATAATGTTTTCATTATAATTTTATGCAGCCGATATGACAGTGACAGACTTGTGTTGCACTGACCTGTATTTTCCTTTTTTTGAAAGTAGCAAACAGTGTGCATCTGAAGTAAATAATCCATTATTTATCGGCTTTAAAATATAAAACTAATTTTCTTTTCAGACCGATACCGATAACATTAAAAATGAACATTTATTGGGCGATACCGATAACATTAAAAATGAACATTTATCGGCCGATACCGATAATATTAAAAATGAACATTTATCGGGCGATACTGATAACATTAAAAATGAACATTTATCGGGCGATACCGATAACATTTAAAATGAACATTTATCGGGCGATACCGATAACATTAAAAATGAACATTTATCGGCTGATACCGATAACATTAAAAAATGAACATTTATCGGCCGATACCGATAACATTAAAAATGAACATTTATTGGGCGATACCGATAACATTAAAAATGAACATTTATCGGCCGATACCGATAACATTAAAAATAAAGATTTATCGGTCGATACCGATAACATTAACATTAAAAATGAACATTTATCGGGCGATACCGATAACATTAAAAATGAACATTTATCGGCCGATACCGATAACATTAAAAATTAACATTTATCAGGCGATACCGATAACATTAAAAATGAACATTTATCGGCCGATACGATAACATTAAAAATGAACATTTATTGGGCGATACCGATAACATTAAAAATGAACATTTATCGGCCGATACCGATAACATTAAAAATAAAGATTTATCGGTCGATACCGATAACATTAACATTAAAAATGAACATTTATCGGGCGATACCGATAACATTAAAAATGAACATTTATCGGCCGATACCGATAACATTAAAAATGAACATTTATCGGCCTATACCGATAACATTAAAAATGAAAATTTATCGGCCGATACGATAACATTTAATATGACCATTTATCGGCCGATACCGATGACATTAAAAATGAACATTTATCGGCCGATACCGATGACATTAAAAACGGACATTTATCGACCGATACCGATGACATTAAAAATGGACATTTATCGGCCGATACCGATAACATTAAAAATGAACATTTATCGGCCGATACCGATAACATTAAAAATGAACATTTATCGGCCGATACCGATAACATTAAAAATGAACATTTATCGCCCGATACGATAACATTAAAAATGAACATTTATCGGCCGATACCGATAACATTAAAAATGAACATTTATCGGCCGATACCGATATGGTGTCCGATATACCGTGCATCATCCCTACAATGCACCAGTAGCCCGTGCTTGCCGAGACTCACCCAGCACAGTGAGGCCGATGACCCCGATATTGCGCCCCCCGCGGTCCGGGAGGTTATTGACCAGGCACTGGTACGTCCCGGTGTCAGACAGCTGTGTGTTATTGATGAAGATTGAGGCACTTGTGCTGGGCATAGTGGCCACGAAACCCACACGCCCGTTCATGTGATTGGCTAAACTGAAGACCTGTCCTCCCTGATAGATGATCACCTGTCAACAAACACACACAGACACATAACAAGATATTAATAACTGAAAGGTCAGGTAAGTTTTCACTTATAAAATAAATGCAAAGACCAAGTTGAGACAAGTCACATTTATTTATATAGTGCATTATACAACCAAACACTGTTGTCGTGCAAATGATCGGCCAGAATCTGTTTTCAGTTAAAACGGTGTTGTGTAATAACTAATGACTTTAATAACTAATGATTTTTACAACAGATGTGAATCAATTAAAACTAAATTAGCTGGACAATAACTTTATTCTAGGGCTGGTGTAAAGCCTAAACAATCTCTGTTACTTTAATTTCCTATTATCACTGGAAAGCTGCTTTAATACAATCTATATTGTTAAAAGCACTATATAAATGAAGGTGACTTGACTAGACAACTAATTAACAACAGATTGTTTCAAAGCAGTATAAAACAGAAAAATAATTTGCAGTTAATGCAGCGAAATTCATTAATTAAGAAACAACTTCAATTTCAGCTGTAAAGCAGCTCTACCGAAGACAATAGTGTCATTATTCAGCATCTCTGCATTTAGATCGATAATATTTTCTGAATATTAAGCATCTGTTAAGCATCCAGTGAGAAAGTGACCAATCACTAATCAGTATGCAAAAATTACAACGACATCATCACTCTCAGCAGGAAGTAGTTCGATTTTGAAGCTGAATATTTTAACAAGTCAAGTCACTGGAAGATTTTCAAACTTTAATCTGTAATTTGAACTTTAATTATTATTTTAAATTTTTTTTTACAGATTTGTTTTTAACAGAAACAAAGTTTGAAAGAAGTCTTTAAGCTCCAGCTGAATTAAATGCAGAAAATTGCAGATAGGAAGAAGAAAAATAAGAAGCTATTTAAATTAAACACACACATATACATACATACACACACACACACACACACACACACACACATATGACCTGAACACATATATACAGTATATATATATATATATATATATATATATATATATATATATATTTCAAGTAATGACTTTTTTAATGTATTTCTATTCTTTAGAATAATGTGATCAGATGAATCATTCACAATAAAACCAGAAACATGAAATTAAGAATACTTTTCTGTCTGCTGTTAAAAAGCAAGTGCTGACAGGTGTAAATAAGATTCATATAAATATGACTGAGGATGCATTTTATTTTCTAAATAATTAATTATTGAACAAGTGTAAATATGCATCATTATGAGCACAGCTCCTGGTCACTGTCCATCAAACGCTGGTGTAGAAGAAGAGCAGCTCGTAGATTATTCAACACACACACACACACACACACACACACACACACACACTATAAAGCATTTTTAAAGGACTTTGATCTTTGTTAGAAGCTTCTGTGATCCGCAACATTAAAAGGAATCTGCTTCACTCAGTGTGTGTGTGTGTGTGTGTGTGTGTGTGATCATGGGAGTTTCAGAGGCCTTCGAGAGGCTGAAGGACAGAGAGGGCCCTGTAACACACACACACACACACACACACACACTGAGTGAGAGTTGACAGTGTTTTGAGCACCAGTAAATGATGCTCTCATGGACTCAGCGCTTCTTACACACAAATGAACAGGCAGCACTTCAGCTGAGATGAATCAAGACAAGCCCCGCAGCCAGTGTGTGTATGTGTATGTGTGTGTGTGTGAGATATGAGCTGTGTAATAGGAAAAGATGGGAGTGATGTATAGGTATACATGACAGAGAAAGAAAAACGAGTGTTGCTCTAATGCATGTTATCAGTGGTCTAAGTCTTGATCTCAGTGTCTCAGTAGTGCACATCATGGGGAGCTGTTAGTGCTGTTTACTAAGTCATGCATCACTAGTGCGCATAGCAGGGTTATCATACTTAACTAAAAACATTAAAAATATTTTTGGTACTTGAATATATGTTAATATATGTTAATATTTTGTATTACTATTGTATTTCAGCAAGCCAAGAAAACATTACTCATCTTCATTTAATTAAAATTGATGTACTAAAAAAAAAAAAAAAATTTATTTATAATATATCAAAAACTAATAAAAATGACAAAAACACAACAATTGCTAAAACTTCAGGGAAAATTAAAATGGAAAATATACAGATAAAAACGATAATATTATCTCGACACTAACGTAACACGGGATCAAGTCTTAAAGATTTCTCAAATAAAAAGTTGTCGAGGAGAAGTGTGCGGTTACTTAAAATAATTTGCTAACACTTTACAATAAGGTTCATTGGTTAACATGAACTAAGAATGAACAATACTTCTTCAGCTAACTTCTAAGTTAATATAAATTTCAACATTTACTGATATGTTATTAAAATCAAAAGGATGTATTTGTTAACATTAGTTATTGCACTGTGAACTAACATGAACAGCTGGATTTTTATGAACTAATATTATCAAAGATTAATAAAAACATGTTAGTTAATACATTAACTAATGTTAACTAATGAACCTTATTGTAAAGTGTTACCAATAATTCTAACAAGGACAAAATCACACACACACACACACACACACACACACACACACACACACACACACACACAGAGGAAACTAAGCAGATTTCCACACACTCGAGAGGAAAGGAGGTCATCAGTTGTGTACAGATGGTCATCAGCGGCTAAGAACGGACTTGGCTCCGGCCACATCATGAGCTGTCAATCATTAAGCCCCGCCCCCTAACGCATCATATGCCCCGCCCTACATTCACCCATCAGTCTTCTCTATAACGTATTCAGTCACGTCGTAACATGCGTTTGTCGCACATAAATGTGACGGAATAAAATAATATTCTTACATGAAATATATTTAGTTTAAATGGTTACTGCGAATAAATGCATAAACTTGCAAATGAAAAAAGGATTTCTCAGGGAAACACTGAACATGTACACACACACACACACACGTACATCTGCTGTATGTCCTAATCTGCCGCTGAACACAGAAGATTACAGACGTGGGGAGAATGTGATCTGATCAGAATCAGGTCAGAAGGTCGACATATGCTAAAGACACGTCGGCATAAATCCCTCACTTATACTCTATGAAGCACTGAGCATGCTGGGATACAACCGCCATACATGTGAAACTAGCAAATGATATCTACAATTATGCACTTCCATTGATGCCAGACAAATCACATGACCTTGATTATGGATATTTATTCATTTAGCATCAAATGTCTTAATGTTTGGAAGTCGAAAGGTATCCATTAAAACACTTTTCCTTCTTCACACTGGTCATGTTGAGTGCAATGCATTGTTGGATACAGTATTGCAGTGTGTTCTGTAAGTTCTAGGGATGCACCGATATGAACATTTTGGCCGATATCGATAACCGATAATTCTTTACATTTGGAAGCCGATAACCGATATATTGGCCGATAAATCTAAATTAAAATTTGTATATACTTTGATAGCCTGTATAACAAAAGGCTCACCATTAAAAGCCTTGTCTCAAACACTTTTAACATAAATCAAACCTATACAATACAGTATAGCCTAGTTTGAACCAGTGTAAGATTCCTTATCTTTTAAAATTCATTTTACACTCATATGGACAACTTTCTTTATTAAAAAATGGTACTTTATAATAAGGTTTAATTTTGTTAGCATTAGTTAGCATGACCCAACAATTTTATAAAACATCTTTAAGAAAGTTGTATCTGTTAACATTAGTCAATGCACTGTGAACTAACATGAACGCACATATTTTATTAACTAACAATAACAAAGGCTATTGCTCTCTGTTAGTTAATGCATTAATAAATGAGACCTTATTGTAAAGTGTTATCAAAAAATCTATTGCCTAACAAAAAATAAAATACATAAATAATGCAAACAAGTCATTGGATAACATTGGGCTGCATATAAAGAAACAAAATGCATAGCCATGGATCAATAAAATGGAATCGCCTCCGCACGGACAATAAGAAAAAAAATATTTTAATCAAACCATATCGTTGATGAAAATAATACGAGAACAAAATAATGTTAGTTATTAATTATAACGCAATGTTTTTGATTTTTTTTTTACATTTTTAATATTACATTGACAGTAAACATCTTTAATAGCTTAGTTACTGTTTCAAATGACATTGCTGTGTGAGCTGCGCGCGCTGAAGCTGAAGAGAAGGTTGCTAGAAGGTTAATCAACTCAACGGTTGTTGAAAACCCAAAGAATTTACAAATGTATTACAATAGTGAATACAATTATAATTGTATGACAGTCCCAATCATAGGTTTTAATGTTTTGCATTGGTGTTTAATCTGCGCGCGCTGAAGCTGAAGAGAACGAGCACCGGCAAAAACTGAAGAACTTTTCTAGCAGGTTGTTTCAGGGGCGTCAGTTTGTGTTGAAAAGTGGTGGGGACAAAAGATAGATGAAAAAAAACACACAAAAATATTGAATAACGGCGCATCAAAAATGGGCATAGCGTAGGCCAGTCAACAACACGAAAATACAAACCCTCAACAATGTCGACTGCACATGTAACAGTCCCTGCAACACCAGCTCAACCGAACAGTGCCAAAGCACCATAGTACAGGGCTCGACATTAACGCTTGTCCGCTTGTCCGGGACAAGTGGATTTTTTGAAGGGAAAAGTAAAAGAGAATTTTACTTGCCCAACCAGACAAGTAGCCTCCACAGGCTGCGTGCTCGTTTGTCCCCGGGGGACACCACACACGAGGAGAAATGGGGCCAAAAAAATCCAACATGTTGGATATCCCCGATTAGAGATCTGAGCGGACCGCTCCAGGCAGACAAAGGAGTCTTAACACACCACACACGGCAGGAATATCTGATCAGATTATTTTACGATAATCGGAGCATCCTTAAGATTGTCGGAAGGGGTGAATCGGGGCTAAAATCGGCCTAATTATCCTGCCGTGTGAACCAGGCTTTACTGATCGGCGCATGGATGTTTTTGGGTCATTTTAGAATCAGTAATAGTTTATTTTGTTTAAGTTACTTTTTTTGGACAATGTACATTGTTTCTTTCTGTATCTAAACTGCATTGCATGTTTTATTTTGTGCAAATAAACCTTTAACATTTCTCGGTTTGCTTTTTTAACCAAATGCTTAACATTTTAAACATTTTAACCAAATGCTTAACATTTTAAACATTTTAACCAAATGCTTAACATTTTAAACATTTTAACCAAATGCTTAACATTTTAAACATTTTAACCAAATGCTTCCAAAAAGTGGTGGGGACAAAATCAGCCATTTTAAAAAGTGGTGGGGACATGTCCCCAGCGTCCCCAGTATAAATGACACCTTGTTTAAATCCACGAACGAAACGCATCATATGTGAGATTAATCAGATATTTATATTACATCAACTTTATATTATGACTTATCTGCGCAAAATGGCGTGAATGCATAATCGAACTTGTGCTGGTCATAATGTGTATACTAATCCCTGTTCTGGACGCGCTATTCTCACAACAACGCGCTGAAACAGAGAATTCACAACGTTTTATTACAATAGTGTTCTCAGAGTCATTATAATGGCATGTACACTCACCGGCCACTTTATTAGGTACCCCATGCTAGTAACGGGTTGGACCCCCTTTTGCCTTCAGAACTGCCTCAATTCTTCGTGGCATAGATTCAACAAGGTGCTGGAAGCATTCCTCAGGGAGTTTGGTCCATATTGACATGATGGCATCACACAGTTGCCGCAGATTTGTCGGCTGCACATCCATGATGCGAATCTCCCGTTCCACCACATCCCAAAGATGCTCTATTGGGTTGAGATCTGGTGACTGTGGGGGCCATTTTAGTACAGTGAACTCATTGTCATGTTCAAGAAACCAATTTGAAATGATTAGAGCTTTGTGACATGGTGGAAGTAGCCATCAGAGGATGGGTACATGGTGGCCATAAAGGGATGGACATGGTCAGAAACAATGCTCAGGTAGGCCGTGGCATTTAAACGATGCCCAATTGGCACTAAGGGGCCTAAAGTGTGCCAGGAAAACATCCCCCACACCATTACACTAGGGCTATCAATCTTCCTCTATAATACTATTCGAATTCCATTCCTTATTTTATTTAATATTCGAATAATATTAGAATATTAAATGCTCAAATTCATCCTATTATTAATATTTACGACATTACTCAGGCTTATGGATCGCCAATGCCACTATAGCATGTGGTTGTTGTTACACGTTCTGTCCACTAGAGGGACATCTAACATTATAATTAACATTTTATTCGTGCTGAATATGGTTGAAGCGCTACCGATGGTTTTCGGCTAATATCTCTGCTAAAACACCACCAAAAATTCTGAAACTTATATCGTTCTTTTCAGTTCGACTAGGCGGTTCCAACGAGTTCGGTGCTCGCCAAATCCGTTGAGTTTTCACCGAGATATTTGCGCTTCACGGGCGCTTTTTTACGTTGTTGAACATTTACCATTTTTGACAGTATTGTTATGATGATACAGCGTGGATAACGTGCACAATTGTGTTACGATTCAAAAACTTTATTGTTCATCAGACGAAACAAAAGCATTTCATTTTCACATGTGTGTAAGCCAAGGTGGCGAGAAAGGCAAGATTGCATGCCGTAAAACTTCAAATAGTAGCCCGGGCTTTTATTTTCCCAAATCGTCGAACTGCACCGGCTTGTATTTGAGACAGGCGTCTATATGAGACAGGCCTTTATAATTTAGTGTTGAGATGTTGTTCATTGAGGCCTAGAGTCTCTAATCTCTAAAAATATCCAAATGCTCCACGTGAAACTTCTGACCTTTTACTAGTATCGTGTCAATTGATTTTGATTAATATGCGCGAGGGAGAGAGAGCAAGACAGCGCTCGTGTTTGAAGACGTGAGAGTGTGCGCGCGCGGCCGGGGCTCTCTCTCTCTCTGCTCGTTATGCGCCCTGTCAGGCGCAGCAGTCATTCTAGTCTACATCGATCAAAAAAGGCTTTCGCGGGACAAACATTTGCGTTGGCGACCGCCAAAAAGCAGACGATCGCACGGGTTTTAGAGGATTAAATACAACCTGAAACTAAAAAACAGACCCGACCTCTATTTGAGACCGGCCTTTATTTACCCAAACCTGCAGCCACACCAGGCGTAAAAGAGACGGCGTCTATTTGGGACTCGGCTATTATTTGAAGTTTTACGGTATCAAAATTAAAAAAAATATACATAAAAAAACAATATTCGAATAGTAACTTCAGCATTCGAATAGTATTGATTTTTTTAATATTCGAATTATATTCGAATTTCGGAATTCGTTCCAACAGCCCTACATTACACCACCACCACCAGCCTGCACAGTGGTAACAAGGCATGATGGTTCCATGTTCTCATTCTGTTTACGCCAAATTCTGACTCTAACATCTGAATGTCTCAACAGAAATCGAGACTCATCAGACCAGGCAACATTTTTCCAGTCTTCAACTGTTCAATTTTGGTGAGCTCTTGCAAATTGTAGCCTCTTTTTCCTATTTGTAGTGGAGATGAGTGGTACCCGGTGGAGTCTTCTGCTGTTGTAGCCCATCCGCCTCAAGGTTGTGCGTGTTGTGGCTTCACAAATGCTTTGCTGCATACCTCGGTTGTAACGAGTGGTTATTTCAGTCAAAGTTGCTCTTCTATCAGCTTGAATCAGTCGGCCCATTCTCCTCTGACCTCTGGCATCAACAAGGCATTTCCGCCCACAGAACTGCCGCTCACTGGATGTTTTTTCTTTTTCGGACCATTCTCTGTAAACCCTAGAGATGGTTGTGCGTGAAAATCCCAGTAGATTAGCAGTTTCTGAAATACTCAGACCAGCCCTTCTGGCACCAACAATCATGCCACGTTCAAAGTCACTCAAATCAACTTTCTTCCCCATACTGATGCTCGGTTTGAACTGCAGGAGATTGTCTTGACCATGTCTACATGCCTAAATGCATTGAGTTGCCGCCATGTGATTGGCTGCTTAGAAATTAAGTGTTAATGAGCAGTTGGACAGGTGTACCTAATAAAGTGGCCGGTGAGTGTATATGACAGTCCCAATTATAGTTATTGCTGTTTGAGCTGCGCAACGCTAAAATGATCAAAGATGATCACAGCAAAGATGATCACCGGTACAATGAAGCGCTACTGCATCGTTCATTAACTCAACCAAACGCGTCCTATATTAGATTAATCCGATATATATACATATTACAACTTACAATGACGCAGAATGCTGCGAATGCTCAAAAGAACTTGACTGTGCTTGTCATGAAGGCTAAACTCCATAGACGCGCTCTTTCCGCCAATTTTCTTATCGGACCGATAACGATAACATCAAAAAAGATCATTTATCGGCCGATATCGATATGTGGTCGATATATTTTGCATCCCTAGTAAGTTCCTGCACATTTTGGCAAATGCAATCGATATTAGTGTGTGTTAGTCATCCAGGTATTGCATGCGTACAGAAATATTGTATTCTTTGCACAGTATACAAGCGGCATCTTTAAAGTGCCTTGGAACAGCAGCTTTGTATGATGGGTTGACCAAGCTAAGGCGGGACATGTTAAATGGCTCCTCCCCCTTTTCAAAGAGCCAATAGCGTTTGGTTTCCCTCACAGACTGCAGTCGTACTTGACGGCTCCATGGAAGCGAATCCGAGCGCTGATGATGCGTTGGATTCAATAGTAGAAGTGAGAATACATTCTAGCATTTCATTCTTAACCAACGTACAGTTGGAAAACTAGAATACGCTGTCTAGCACCCAATTCTCTAAAAACATTATAGTAATTATTTAATAGTGTAAACCAATGAAGTAGATCAGAAATTAAATTAAATCTTTTGAATTTGTCAGATAGCATGTGTGTTTGTATATTTATGGTGTGTGTGTGTGAGAGTGGGAGTGTGTGTGTGTGTGACAGTGAGAGTGTGCGTGAGTAGGTGTGTGAGTGAGTGAGTGTGCACTGCACGTGTGGGTATGTGCGCGAGTGTGTATGCGTGCGAGTGTGTATGTGTATGCATGCATGTGTTTGCATCTGTGTGTGTGTGTGAGAATGTGTGTTTTGTGCTTGTGTAATGAGCAGCTGTTGTGTTCTGGCCTGTGCAGCTCTGGGTTAATTAGTGCAGAAGATCGTTTGTTGTGCGTGTTAGGTTAAAACAGTTGGGGGCAGGTGTGTGTGTGTGTGTGTGTGTTTAGGTCACATACAGAGTTACAGGCAGGTAAGTGTGTGTGTGTGTGCTCAGGTTATCTTCACACAGTTGTATATAGGTAAGTGTGTGTGTGGGAAGCAGGTGAATGAGGTTTCGCCTGCAGTCATTCATGAAAATAAATCAGACGGAATCAAAGGATGAGGCGATAAACCTGTGCTCTGCGTTTGAAGCCCACACACACACACACACGCGTGTGCTGTCACATGTGCCGCTTTACCCACAGGGCATTGTGCAGATGCTGGAGTTTGGATGGTCTAGTAAAGATAACGGGGAGGGCAAAACATCAGGAAGAGTTTCCAGCTAGTGAACTTCAACGCATCTCAAACGAACCCTAGTGTGAGTTACACCGGAGTATCACTGCATACTTCACTGCACAGGTGTGATTACATCAGCTATTTTCAGATGTGGCTCATCCAATCAGATCTTAGCACAGTTTAGTAGCGGCACCTGAGGTGTTCAGGTGTGAATTCTTGACCTTTCAAGTGTAAAATCAGCTCTAGCTCTGAATAACTACAGTTGCAAACACACACGTGATGTACGAAACAGCGTTTCAGCACTTCTCTAATTAGCTATGAACAACATTGTGCAGTTAGTCTCATTAGTCTGCTAATAATGAGTGTGCTGCGTGATTATATTCTAATGCAGCAGACATAAACAAACTATTATTACAGGGTTCGTACCGATACTGTAAAGTGAAACTTGAAAATTACTTTTCAAACACAACTTTTTTGGTTTTCAAGGACAACAATTAAGAGATCTCGCCTATCAAACAATATCTTAATTATCTTTCAAATTATCAAAAGGTAAATAGATAAATAAATAAAAATAATACAACAAAATGGTATAAAGTGCAGCACAATGCAATTCAATGAGCATTGAAAGGATACTATGACAAAGATATCGCTTTACTTACTCAAACTGATTTTTTCTCCCTTGAATGTGTGTGTGTGTATGAAGAATGAAAGCTGTATCATATACTTGAATAATTATATGAGCAATATCACGCTCATAACCGTGCTAAATGGCTCTATCTCAATATCAGATGAGTGTGAAAAGATTGTTTTATCAATCAAATGAAACACTATTTTCTAATATTGCCTATTGTCTTCTAATAATTCAGGCTTTTTTCAGAAATATGGCTGTTTTTAAAAGTTTTCCAAGACAAAAAGTCAAATTCAAGCACTTTAAGCACCTTGAACGAATCCTGTCATTATAACGGCCTGCGGAAATAAATCTGGATGGTTTCTGGTGCCGTGACCCTGACTGGCAGTTTTTATTTGTTTACTTGGCGTTTCTGAATAAATCCTCCTGTAGTAAACATGGCAATGTTTGTGAAGGGCTGCTGTGTTTACAGGGTGTTGAACCGCATCCGTACACAAAGTCAGATGACGGTCATGCTTTAAGTTAAAGAATGAGCAACACACTCCTGATTTCAGCTTCTTCAGTCCGCTAATGAACACAGGGAAGTGGGAAGCCGACAGTCACTGTCTTCAAAGAGAGACTTGAGAGGGGAAATAAAGTAGTGAATATGGAAATGTGAGACACTGTTCAACACTCAATCAGCACCGCAAACAACAAAACTAATCAAACCTATGAAGGGGTGTATACTTAAAACATGTTTATTGATTATGATCCGAGCGGTCTAGTTGTGTAGCATCAGTAGCATTGACATGAGAACAGGTGCATGATGGGGAGTTTCCTATTAACTTTCATTCAAGCAAGCAAATGTGTAAAAAAGATTATTTTGCTGGCAAGAAATATTCCTAATCAATAATATCATAGCTCACTTTTCATTGTCCAATTAACCCTCCCAATGCATTCAGGCCAGTTTTGACCCGGAAAAATGCATTCAATAAAACAATGGAAAAAATTAATCCATATTTGTGCATTGTTTCCCAGTAAAAATATCTAAATGTCCTGATAACTGATAACAGCATACATTTACCTGAAAAGCAATTAGCATAAAATATGATAACTTATTATAATTATTTCTTACTCAATAGTTTTTTTTAAGCATAAATCTAACAAGATATAAAATTAATGACAGGGAGAAAAAATATCAGACTATCAAAATACACATTTATTCATGGTTTTTAAAATTATTTTAAGAAATATAACCAAACGTTTGCGTTCTAGGTCATTGTTTTCTGGCTTTTCACAAAGTTTATGACTTTTTCTGTACATCTATAGAGTAACAGTAGATTAGTCTCAAAAATAATTTTGTAAAATATATTTAGCCTCTTTCCCATACATCACCTATCACACACTGATGAACCATCGCAGCATGAAAAATTGATCTTTCGGTTTATGCAAGTAAAATGTATGCATTTTGTTTGAAAACAATCCAGAATAATTTTGATGTTAAGTTAAAAAATGAGTATAGATTTTGTAACAAAAAAGTGACATGGTCACTTTTAAGACATTTAAATGTTTGCACATTCATATTCATATAGTGACTTTTAAATCTCTTCTCAAAACTTTTAATTTTAGGATTGCTTTTACTTGATTATTCATTTTATTTGTTAATTTTGTATTTAAAGTGTGTAGTTTTCTCTATGTTTGCCTGTAAAGCGCTTTGAGAAAGCAACTTTTAAAGGCGCTCTATAAAATAAATGCATTATTATTATATGTTGCAAATGCTAAGAAGTTATTAATGCAATATGTTTTTAGTCAAATATGACGTTATGAAGCTTAAAGTTGTGTGCACTTTGTGAGGGTTAATCCTCATGGATATGATCAAGCACTCTTCTAAATGGTTTCCCGCTGAATATTGTTTCACATGTCTGTGCTGTACAGATCAGTGTGTGTGTGTGTGTGTTGTGCTTCTTCACCTGCTCTGGCTGGTTGGCGTTGGCCAGTGGCGTGACCATCCATATGATGTAGAGATTATTGAGCGCAGCGCTCGTGGAGAAGGTGCAGGGCAGGACGGCGGCCTGACCTCGGGCCACCTGAACACTGCTCTGGCTCACCGTCACTTCCAGCGCACGCACACACACTGCAGGAGGAACACACACCACCAGTCAGATTACTGGAACACACAGCAGACAAAAGACACACTCTGCTTGTGTGTGTTCATCTTTCTTTAGTGTGTGATGTGCAGTTGTTATTCTCTATATCAGTGTTTATGTATTAACCGCCTGGCAGGAGAATTATGACACACTACATATATACACACACACATATACATTAATTAAAAACATTCACAAGCTTTGATCAAAAACACTCCATAATAGTTTTTTTTAAATGCAGAGATTGAAATAATGACTTTTGTAGCACATTCCAGTCATTTGGAGCGGCGAAACTAAACTAACTTTTTCTAGGTATAATCAAACGAATATGATCAGACGATCAGGTTGAACATTTACTCGATCATCTATAATCATATTCGTTTAGATGATCGAGTTGCATTGCAGAATATCACATGTCAGTGTTTCTGAACTCCCTGAAACGCCTCCATTGTAGTCTTGAGTTTCTTCCGGGAACGAACACGTCACAATATTCCTCATTTAAATAATTAACACGCAGAATAAAGGGGCGGGGCCTGGTTGAGTTAGTTAGTAGTGTGTTAAACTGGTGGTTATGGGAAGAGCGGGACATTTCCCAAACACACTCGAAGCGCTCGACCAATCACAGCACACTGATCCAGCCGACCAATCAGAGCGCAGTGTGCTTTTCAGAAGGCGGGGCTTCATAGAGACAGGAACTAAACAGAGCGTTACTGACAGACTGGGAAGAGAGGAGCCGCAACAATGGAGAATATGAGGAAAATAATCAACATTCAAGCATGAAAACATGTTCTAGTAAGGGCATAATATGGCCTCTTTAAGATTTTCAGCATATTAATCATACATATGAAACGCATACGAAACAAGAATAATGCAACCGTTTCAATTTGCAAAAATCAATAAAGTAAAAAACTGATTCAACCTTGATTTATGACATTGAATAAGAGTGTAAATGCCTGATGGGTAAAAAAAAAAGAAGTCACATCCTGTTTTGATGGCGTGATTAGGTCAAACACAATCAAATGATACACAACCGTGGCTTACGTTTGCATGAGCTAAGCACATTAAACGTCTTAAACTGGGTTACATCCTCGGAGGTCTGTGGGTGTGATGTGAGCTCGTGCTCATTATGACCTGCAATCAAAATATATCATCTATAAAAACATGATTTTACCAGGTGTATATTTAAGGCTATTTATGGACATATTGTTTGTTTTAAAAAGAACATCCTCATTCATGAATCTGATTGGATTAGCATCTGAATGAACAGCACAATGCCTCTAATTGAGGGGAGAGGAACAGGCTCATGTTTCACAATATCACATGATTATCATCCGGCCAATCACGTGGGAAGAAGACAGAGCCTCACCAGCTGCACAATAGATGAAGTCGACTGTGTACTAGTATACTACAAACTGCACAGTATACACTGAAAAATCACTATTTCATGGTAAACATTTCAATGTAATATACCTGATGTACCACATGACCTCATTATGTGCATGTTTAATTCCACTGTCACAACGACTAATAAAACACAAGCATTCACAATATATATTCTGTACAACTAAATTGTTTTATCAACAAAAAAATGCATACTTTTGACTATATCTGATTGTATGTAAGGGTGAACTAGTTAATATGATGTTACATTTCAAGTTATGATTGAAACGCCCACAACTTTGCAAACTGCATACAGTTGCATGCTTCTTTTTTTATGTTAAATGTAGTCGAAATAAAATAGCAGTATGCAACGGGCACTATATAGATGTTTAATTCAGTGAGAGTCTAATTATCACCTTTGGAATAAAAATTATAACTGCAAAAAAAAAAGTGTTTAATTTAGTGCAAAAAAAGCATTCACTTTTTTTTTCGCAGTCTGATTAAACAATGAGTCAAAAACTGATTTTTAAATTGTAGCTGATATTGCTTAGTTTATTTGTCACAATGGAAATGGAAGGTCACACATCAAGTGCATTGCACTGTGGGATACAGTATCTCACATAGTGTGATCTGTTGTAAACTGCATATGTTGGCAAACATACAGTAGTTGGTCATCTGAGTATTGATTTCATGCATACTGAAAATATGCACATAGAAAATGTGCACAAAGAAAATGTGCATACTGAAAATGTGCACACAGAAAATGCATACTGAAAATCCGCACACACACAAAGTTAGCACACAGAAAATGTGCACAAAGAAAATGTGCATACTGAAAATGTGGATACTGAAAATGTGCACAAAGAAAATGCATACTGAAAATCCGCACACAAAAAATGATCATACTGAAAATGTGCATACTAAAATGCATACTGAAAATGCGCATACTGAAAATGTGCACACAAAAAATGTGCATACTGAAAATTTGCACATTTAAACTGGTCATACTGAAAATGTGCACACTAAAATGCGCATACTGAAAATATGCATACTGAAAATGCGCACACAAAAAATGTGCATACTGAAAATGTGCACAGAAAATGTGCATACTGAAAATGTGCACAGAAAATGTGCATACTGAAAATGTGCACAGAAAATGTGCATACTGAAAATGTGCACAGAAAATGTGCATACTGAAAATGTGCATACTGAAAATGTGCATACTGAAAATGCGCATACTGAAAATGCGCATACTGGAAATGCGCATACTGAAAATGTGCATACTGAAAATGTGCATACTGAAAATGCGCATACTGAAAATGCGCATACTGAAAATGTGCACAGAAAATGTGCATACTGAAAATGTGCATACTGAAAATGTGCATACTGAAAATGTGCATACTGAAAATGCGTATACTGGAAATGCGCATACTGAAAATGTGCATACTGAAAATGTGCATACCGAAAATGCGCATACTGGAAATGTGCATACTGAAAATGTGCATACTGAAAATGTGCACAGAAAATGTGCATACTGAAAATGTGCATACTGAAAATGTGCATACTGAAAATATGCATACTGAAAATGTGCATACTGAAAATGTGCATACTGAAAATGCGTATACTGGAAATGCGCATACTGAAAATGTGCATACTGAAAATGTGCATACCGAAAATGCGCATACCGGAAATGTGCATACTGAAAATGTGCATACTGAAAATGTGCACAGAAAATGTGCATACTGAAAATGTGCATACTGAAAATGTGCATACTGAAAATGTGCATACTGAAAATGCGTATACTGGAAATGCGCATACTGAAAATGTGCATACTGAAAATGTGCATACCGAAAATGCGCATACTGGAAATGTGCATACTGAAAATGTGCATACTGAAAATGTGCACAGAAAATGTGCATACTGAAAATGTGCATACTGAAAATGCGCATACTGAAAATATGCATACTGAAAATGCGCACACTGAAAATGTGCATACTGAAAATGTGCACACAAAAAATGTGCATACTGAAAATGTGCACAGAAAATGTGCATACTGAAAATGTGCACAGAAAATGTGCATACTGAAAATGTGCACAGAAAATGTGCATACTGAAAATGTGCACAGAAAATGTGCATACTGAAAATGTGCACAGAAAATGTGCATACTGAGAATGTGCACAGAAAATGTGCATACTGAAAATGTGCACTGAAAATGTGCATACTGAAAATGTGCATACTGAAAATGTGCATACTGAAAATGTGCATACTGAAAATGCGCATACTGAAAATGCGCATACTGGAAATGTGCATACTGAAAATGTGCATACTGAAAATGTGCATACTGAAAATGCGCATACTGAAAATGCGCATACTGAAAATGTGCACAGAAAATGTGCATACTGAAAATGTGCATACTGAAAATGTGCATACTGAAAATGCGTATACTGGAAATGCGCATACTGAAAATGTGCATACTGAAAATGTGCATACCGAAAATGCGCATACTGGAAATGTGCATACTGAAAATGTGCATACTGAAAATGTGCACAGAAAATGTGCATACTGAAAATGTGCATACTGAAAATATGCATACTGAAAATGTGCATACTGAAAATGTGCATACTGAAAATGCGTATACTGGAAATGCGCATACTGAAAATGTGCATACTGAAAATGTGCATACCGAAAATGCGCATACCGGAAATGTGCATACTGAAAATGTGCATACTGAAAATGTGCACAGAAAATGTGCATACTGAAAATGTGCATACTGAAAATGTGCATACTGAAAATGTGCATACTGAAAATGCGTATACTGGAAATGCGCATACTGAAAATGTGCATACTGAAAATGTGCATACCGAAAATGCGCATACTGGAAATGTGCATACTGAAAATGTGCATACTGAAAATGTACACAGAAAATGTGCATACTGAAAATGTGCATACTGAAAATGCGCATACTGAAAATATGCATACTGAAAATGCGCACACTGAAAATGTGCATACTGAAAATGTGCACACAAAAAATGTGCATACTGAAAATGTGCACAGAAAATGTGCATACTGAAAATGTGCACAGAAAATGTGCATACTGAAAATGTGCACAGAAAATGTGCATACTGAAAATGTGCACAGAAAATGTGCATACTGAAAATGTGCACAGAAAATGTGCATAC
The DNA here is from genome assembly GCA_029959095.1 of Rhinichthys osculus. Lineage (NCBI taxonomy): Eukaryota > Metazoa > Chordata > Actinopteri > Cypriniformes > Leuciscidae > Rhinichthys > Rhinichthys osculus. Next base: position 3,935,476 of record JARWKJ010000009.1, on the reverse strand, counting down.
TGAAAATGTGCACAGAAAATGTGCATACTGAAAATGTGCATACTGAAAATG
>JARWKJ010000009.1:3917925-3927925 GCA_029959095.1 Rhinichthys osculus | reverse complement strand
AGTGAGATCTCCCGCTGGACCGTTCTGTGTCTGACTCACGACTATCTGAAACGTTGACAGTCAGTGATGCTCGTTCAATCAATACTGGAGATATTAAAAAGCCTCATATTCCACACCTTTACAATGTTAGTCGCAGTTTTTCTCTGATGATTGGAATCAAAGTCAGCATTTTATTTCCCTAAAGAAACGAAATTCAATGACAAAATAAATCTATGGTGGGACTGAATCACCGCTTAGTGGGAATTTACCCCCTCCTGGTCATGTCAGCACTAAAGTATGATAAATCATGCACAGTAAGATTCAGATTTAAAAAACATGATTATGCAATTATTTTAACCCGTTAACTGGCACCCCCCTTTTTTTTTGCATAGACATAAAAATCACTATCCAAACTTAAATGGTTGTAATTCAGGAATGCTTTGGAATATAGACCTATGGCTGGTCTTGTTTTAAAGAAGACATTTTCCAGATTATTGTAGAAGTCCAGAAATTGTAAAAAATGAAACAGAAAAAAAGTTATATAAGTTTGAGTTTATGAAATTGTGTAATGTAAAAATATAATGATTAATATTTTATATAAAATATATATATTACAAAATATATTTTACTCTAAAACTGCAAGAAAATTAAAGTCAAATATCTGAACAAGTTTTATTCCAAATTTTAGGTTGATATCTCAAAAAATGAGCTTTCAGTAAGATTTTATTCGGGCACAGTACCCAACTTTTTCACTAGGTGAACACCAGACTCCATTACTGCCCATATAAGGGCGCCTCCATTTTCATATGTTTTGAGTGATCTGAACCATGTATTTCCATAATTTTCATACAATTTATGAAGTAGACATCCTATTCAGAAGTAGTAGGGGTGGTTTGGCAGTATTTGATTTGAATTAAACCTCTAATAAATGCATAAAGACTACGTTATAGCGTTATAGCTTGCAGCTGCATTACAAATCGAGAATCCATACATTTTTCTTTATATTTAAAACATTTTCAGACCTTTTTTTCTCATAAAATGGAATTGGTGTTATCTTTTGAACTCATGGCATGAAAACAAACTGAGGTTTCTACCAATCTTTCATGATTTTTCATGTTTATTGTTATTTCAAAATAAAGGCCTAAATACTCCTAATGAATATGAAATATTCTTGTTGCAAATTGATAAATTTCTGCTCCTCTGTAATATATTTTAGATAACAGCCACCAAATATGAAAACTAGAGATTTTAAGCTTTCAAATGATATATAGTTTGGCAATATTACTTTAGGTTTTTACTAAGATATTATTGTTTTAAACATGCAATGGCAAATGGGCCCGCCGGCGTTGCAAATATTTTCCAATGACAAACATTGCCTAATATTTATATTTTTAATATACAATATTTACTACCTTTAAAAAGTTTGGGATGAATAAGATTTTTTTTTATGTTTTTGAAAGTAGTCATCAAGGATGCATTTATTTGATCAAAAATAGTGAAATATTATTATAATTTAGAATAACTGTTTTCTACATGAATATACAGTAAAGTGTAATTTATTCCTGTGATCAAAGCTGTATTTCCAGCATCATTACTCCAGTCTTCAGTGTCACATGATCCTTCAGAAATCACTCTAATATGATGATCTGATGCTCAATAAACATTTATGATTATTATTTATATTTTTGTGGAAACTGTTATTTTTCAGGATTCTTTGATGAACAGAAAGTTCTAAAATAACAGCATGTATTTGAAATAGAATCAATTTTGCCAATATATATTCAGAGATGATTGACAAGATGTTATAGAATAATAATTAAATTAAAACCCAATTTTGACAAAAAAACTGACATTCGACTTATTTTTAGACCTTACTGAAAAACGTCCCAGCGCGACATCTGACGGGTTTTCCAAATCGCATCACATTTATAGATTTATAGAATCTTATTCAAGATTCTTTGATGAATAGAAAGTTCTAAAAGAACAGCATTTATTTGAAATAGAATCTTTAGTAACATTATAAATGTCTTTACTGTCACTTTTGATCTAATAAATGCATCCTTGATGAATAAAAGTAATAATTTTTGAACAGTAGCGTATTCTTGTTTGCAACTTTGCTCGATTCATTATGCATGTATACATTCAGGAAAGCACACAGATAAGAAGTTCCAGCTGGTTTGTTGCAGTCGGTCAGCATTTCTCGTATCAAAGAGCCAATTAATGTTAAATCTGTGTCTCATGGTGGTTTATTTCTGGTTCGGGCTAATGAAGTACATCAGCACTTTCTCTCTCTCTCTCTCTCTGACACACTTGGGTGACCCCCGGAGAGCAAAGGTCAAAGGTCGCGACAGAATTTAGAACTAAAGTTTTTATGCGAATCTATTAATAATCGCAGAGTTTCTTGCGAGTTCCTCGAATTACTTCTGAAGAATTAATGACTGCATGGAAACATCTAGAAAGCAATAGAAGTTATTTATGAGGATCCATTAGAAGTTTTTGCGTGTAATGCTTGATCTTCGATCTCTCGGCCATGCTTCAGGATTTCTAATAAGGCTCTAATGGCAGCGGTGGGGGAAAGATTATTACGCTTTTATTAAAGCATTCAGAAGCATGTGCAAAGCTTTGATTTCTCACACAGATCTGAGAGCAGCTGCTACCTCAGCTCACACGCTTGTGCATTTGCATCTTTATCTTATTTTCATGGCAGGAAAGTGTTGTCTCCGCTGTCGGCCTGTCGTGGAGATTAAGCAGCGGAAGACAGTGTGATTTGGGCTGCGTTGTGAGCCGTACTGCAGTGTTTGCTTTGCTGCAGTGTGTAATGAGAGCCATCTGAGGGTTTTGATTAATCACTTTCATTTAGCAAACTCCAATCGCCGTTGTAAGATGCACTATAAAGCTGTCGACAAGCACGCAAACGGACGATTGTGAAGCATCTGGACAAGAGTCACATGTGCTTGTGTGTGTGTGTGTCAGTCACAACATACTAGCGGTTCATCTCTATATGCATGTATGCAGTTACACTGTCACTTAAACCTAAATCTGAGTCTCATGTGGAGCCAAAATATCAGTTATATATATATATATTTAATTCAAATTTATTTATATTTAATTAATTCAAATATATATATTTGATTAAGGACTGAATGTAATCGGTATGCATTATGAGGTTTTACACCAATTAGAGTGTTGCCTATGTATATAATAATATTGTATTGAATTTATTTAAATTATTCGTTTTATTTTTTCTGTTTTCATTAAAATTTTCGTAAAAGTTTTTTTGTAAGTCTGTTTTTTTTCCTTCATTTTTTGTATTTAAAAAAAAAATGCCTATATAAATTTTCATGAAATTATCAAACATATTATAATTTTTTTTATTTATTTATTTTTTTTAGTTATTTTAGCACCTTAAATTAAACTACACAAAAATTAGAAATGGCAACTAGCTGAACGATTCTTCTTATATATATATATATATATTATTTTATTTTTTTCAGATAACGTTTTTTTTTCAAGTAATAAAAATGTTTTTTTTTAATGGTGTTAGTTTCAGTTATGGATGGAAAAACCCTGATATTAAAAATGTCAACATATAATATCAACATATTATGTATGCGACAAGCACGCAAACTTGTGCTTGTGTGTGTCAGTCACAACATAATAGCGGTTCATCTCTAGGATGCATGTTGCCTATGTATGTAGATAATAATATTGTATTGAATTTATTTAAATTATTAGTTTTATTTTTTCTGTTTTCATTTAAATTTTCGTAAAAGTTTTTTTGTAAGTCTGTTTTTTTCTTCGTTTTTTGTATAATAAAAAAATATGCCTATATAAATGTTCATGAAATTATCAAACATATTATAAAATATATATATTTTTTTTAAATTTAGTTATTTTAGCACCTTAAATTAAACTACTCAAAAATTAGAAATGGCAACTAGCTGAGCGATTCTTATATATATATATATATATATATATATATATATATATAGTTTGTTTTTTCAGATAACGTTTTTTTTTTCAAGTAACAAAAATGTTTTTTTTAAAATGGTTTTAGCTTTAGTTATGGATGGAAAAACCCTGATATTAAAAATGTCAACATATAATATCAACATATTATGTATGCGACAAGCGCACAAACTTGTGCTTGTGTGTGTCAGTCACAACATAATAGCGGTTCATCTCTAGGATGCATATAGACATAGACAGAGCACTACACTCTAAAAAACACTGGGTCATTTATTTCTACCCAAATGCTGGGTTGAGCCTGTTGGGGTTATTTTATGTTACCCAGCCGTTGGGTTAGTGGCTGGGTCAATCTCACTGACTGTTGAAACTACCCGCCCTCCGACGCAACAACCCAGCGGTGGCTTTACGACAACAACCCAGCTGATGGGTTACACAGAGCAGATCTCAGCGCCGCCGCATTGATGCATTTCATCTGTAAAATGGTTTGTGTACATTTTATTTTATGCAACGCAAAATACAGGGATTTGATGTCAGTCAGCATCGGCCGTCTCACATGATGGAAACGCCTTTGTGAGAAACAATAAGAGAAATATGGTCAGATTTGTTGTTAAACGTAAGTTATTAAATATTTAACTTTTAAAAAACTATTTCGTTTAACTGTATAATGGTTGAGTTGTCAATCTTTTCTGCACCTTTTCACTCACGTACACATACACTCTTGCCTACATATTTGTGCATTTCTGGGTGTTCTTGCTTATTAATAAATGATCACCTTTTGATCATTTCTGTTGCCTGTGTTGTTACGCTATAGTAATTCTGTGTGTGATTTAAATTTTCAACTTATTTTGGGTTCATTTGAATCAATAGTTGAGTTCAATAAAAACAACCCAGCATGTTGGGTCAAATATTTAACCCAACCAGCTGGGTAAAAACACCCTAGTGTAAAGAAAGTATACTTTTAAATATATTCCCTTTTTTAACAGTACATTGCAAATAAACTAACAAAAATCTTTAAACATATTAAAAGTATATTAGCATCATCATGCTTTTACCTATTTTCACAATACAACTTTTAACACACTTTAAAATAATTGTGCTTTAGTATATTTTCTAAAAATATATTTTAGAAAAATATTTTTGAAGTGAAAATTCAGTTTATTTTTTAAAAGTTTATTTATTTGCACTTACATTTTAGGTATATTTTAACTGTGTGCTGGAAATGATCATTGTAAGTATACTTTCAAAATACATTATAGTATACAATAGTATTTTGTACATAGTATTTAGTCCTGGCTCTTTCCCGATATACCCTCTCTCTCCCACCTCACTTCCTGTCTAGCTACGGTCCTATCCTAATAAAAGGCGAGAAAAAAAAAAATATATATATATATATATAAATACACTTATGGTATATTGCTTGTGTGTTTCGAAGACACTCATAATGAATTTGTAATGTACTTGTAACACAAATAAAGTACACTTTAATATCACTAATCAAGCATCTAATTAGTCCCTACACAGGCATATACTTAAAGTATACTAAGTATACTTGAAGTTGTACACTAAATACACATAAGTTGTGCTTTACTACGATTTAATTACAACTAAAATATACTTAGTAGAAAATTAATTGTTTCACAATAGCACACTTCAAGTTAACTAATCATTAACACACTTAGCATCTTTATATATAGCTTTTTTTTTTTTTCACCAGGGCAACCTTGTCAAAATCGGACAAACCCATTAGCAGACTTGCCAAATAACCCAAATATGGGTTGTTTTTAACCCAGCATTTATTAGAGATAGGATTTAGAACAAAGCCTTCGATATGGATATCTCAACAACTCCAAACAAGGGTTATTATAGAACTAAAACTAAAAGCTATTTCCATTTCTCACACACTCGATCAGTTTTCACTAATGAAGACACAGAATTGACTTCTTAAGCTTCATCTGAATCCACCAAAAAAACCCTAACCCTAACGTGACACGTCTCCAAATGTGCTGAAGAAGATCAATAACCAACACTAGAGAAGAAGGACTTGAACATGAAGAGCCATCGACCCAAACGAGTCACACACTGAGTCACGAGAGAGGATGAATGCCCTCGCGACCGATCACAACTCTTCTGTTCCTCTAAAAACAATTCAGATACTGTGTGTTTTGCACTACAATAACAAAATAATCATTAAAAATATTGAAAACACACATTATAGATTCATATAAATATACTGATAAATTATGGTTTTATTTTAGTATCATTGATATTTAATTTAAATAATTTTTATTTTTAATTATATAATTAATTTTATTTATTTTTTATTAAAGTTTTAGTAATTCTGTTTTTTTGCAGTTCTTTTTAAATATGCCAATATAGTTTTTTTTTTAAATAAATTTTGCTGAAATTTGATTAATTTTTAGTACGTTTTAGTACATCAAGTTACACTAAACGAAAATTAAAAATGGCAACTATTTACACAATTTATTTATTTATATATTTTATTTTATTTCAGTTCATATTTTTTTTTCCCCAGCAACAAACATTTTTTTTTTGTTGGATGATTTAGTTTTAGTTATGCACAATAACCCTGATAAGAAAAATATCAACATATGATGTATATTATATGATATAAAATTGCTGATAATATATATAATAAAATATAATATATGCATTTACATACAAAGTGATTTGTTTCTCCATGTTACACCATTACACCTTATTGTCTTAATTAGTGAGTCATTAATTGGTTCAAACCCACTGACTGATTCATTCAGTAATGAGCGAGTCATTGAATCATTCGCTCAACCGATTCGTCTAAATATACATAGGAGGATTTGATAACACGAGCAGCCAAAGCCAGAATACTTTATTAATCCTTGTTCAGTAGTGATTCAATATAGAGGCACGGCTTTTCTGATATGAATTATTATTTTAGTATCATTGATATTTAATTTAAATAATTTTTATTTTTAATTATATAATTAATTTTATTAATTTTTTATAATTTTTTTAGTAATTCTGTTTTTTTAGCAGTTCTTTTTAAATATGCCAATATAGTTTTTTTAATATAAATTTTGCTGAAATTATAAAATAATTATGTAGTACGTTTTAGTATATCAAGTTACACTAAACGAAAATTAAAAATGGCAACTATTTATACGATTTTTTAAAATATATTTTATTTTATTTTATTTCAGTTAATTTTTTTTACCCCCAACAACAAGCTTTTTTTTTTTGGATGATTTAGTTTTAGTTATGCATAATAACCCTGATAAGAAAAATATCAACATATTATGTATATTATATGATATAAAATTTCTGATAATATATTATAATAAAATATAATATGTGCATTTACATACAAAGTGATTTGTTTCTCCATGTTACACCATTACACCTTATTGTCTTAATTAGTGAGTCATTAATTGGTTCAAACCCACTGACTGATTCATTCAGTAATGAGCGAGTCATTGAATCATTCGCTCAACCGATTCGTCTAAATATACATAGGAGGATTTGATAACACGAGCAGCCAAAGCCAGAATACTTTATTAATCCTTGTTCAGTAGTGATTCAATATAGAGGCACGGCTTTTCTGATATGAATTATTGGCTGTGTTCCCTCTCTCTCTCTCAGAGGTCCGATCTCTTAAACACTCTCGACGGCATTCATAACCCCAGCGAAGCTGCAATTAACAAGCGCACGGCTGAACAGTGATGTATGACAGAACATGCCCACTTTGATCGTCATTATACGCTCATTAGAGACCAGATATTATAAATGAGGATTAAATCTGCGCTACGGCTGAAAATCATTACCACAGATTCATATTGATACAATCAGAGATAGATAATCTCTAGGAAAATGAGCCGGTTGTATTCAGTTGCACTTATTGCATGATAAATATTCCATCATTTATATTCCAATAGATCTCCCTCATAAATATGTATAAGAAATAATGCCTGGGAATATGAATATGAGTGAATTGTTGAAGAATTCGTGAAATTCAAGAAATGAACGTCCGAAGCTCCGATTGAATCAATGCCAGAGTTACACAGCCAAGAGATTTTCCAATAGAAGCGTTTAACGTGTTTATAAAAGATCTGAACACTATTTGAATATGAAAATTAATCATTTTAATGTAGATTTCACATAATTTTATTAATTTAGTGGCTCGAACTGAATTTTTTTTTTTTTTTTTAATTGACGATGACATAAAACTGCATGTGCAACATTTAATTTCTGCAAAGCATATTTTCTAAGGGAAAATATTATATTATACAGTATTATATTAAATATTCAGCAGGAAATAACACATGGGCCTTGATTTCGTCATCCATCCTGATTGATTTTACCATGCAAAGTAGGCTACGATTTAGAAAAGGGCAACAGAATGGAAATCTATAACTCCCAATTGTACAAAAATTGCAGGTGTTCGACGTCATGCACACAATAATAAACAAATAAAGAAATAAAATGCATCAATGAGTCAAAAAATAAAGCCTGTTTAGCACATGCAAACGTTTGTAGAAGCAGGTGTTTAAAAATGTGAAATGCATGAATTGCACAGCATCATTTCTCCACATTTTGGTTGCAAGACGACTTTCTTGCGAATCAAACACCCGCGAAGAAAACGTTTTGTTTTATGAATGCTTTTATGTTCGGAGATCTGATCAAGTCTAAATGTTCGCATCTACAACTGCACTGTGAAAAATGATTTTGTGGTGAAGTAAATACTACTGGAAAAAAACCCAATGAAAAAGTTAGTTCAGGCAAGAATTAAAAAAACTAAGTAAATTCCATATCAGTACTTAATTCAAGTGAGTAGAAATGAAAGCGTAAATATCAACTTAATAAAATTAAGTACAAATTACTCAACTTTTCTGAAACTGGGGTTCCCATCATGCACTGGAGCTTGAATAATTAATGAGGTTGATTTTTCACTGGTTTCCAGCTGTATTTACACTGTTTTATCATTGCTTTTGTTGTTAGGATTATAGTAACTTGCCATTTTGTGACATTTCGAGTAAATTTTCTGCTCAAAATGACACATTCAAACACAAAAATGATCCAAGTATTGAGATCTTTGCATTCACATGATGTTTAATATCTCACATGATGTAGTATAAATTACTTAGAAGTTCTAAGTAAAGCACATACTGGTATAATTCAATATTATTGTTTGACTGAAATGTAATGCAAAGGAAATTTCAACTAAATTGATATTACTCAACCTTTTACTAGCCAAGTTAAAATTTCTTATTTTCTTTGTTACTTTCACTTGACTAGGTTAAGTAAAGTTTACTTAATTCCATATTCCAAGTAAATTTAACTTAAATATTTCTAATTAAAGCTACTGATAAATATGTTAAGGTTTTTACTTGGCAAATCGTTGTAAATTTACTAGCATTTTCTGAGTGAAAAAAGTTGCCTAGCTTTTTTAAAGTAAATCCTACTCCAAATTTTTTCCAGTGTGGAATTAATGCACCAAAAACTTCAAAATGAGTTCTGTAAATAAAACTGGTCATTAGAGTCCGTTTTTACAAGAAACACTACTTTAGTTCAGTCTTTCTACATGCAAATTTCACGTTTAATTCAATGTGTCGCTTTGCTATTAATCGTGAATTTTACTATTTGAGAAAAATAGTTTGTACACCAAACTTGTTCCAGTGTAAACGTTAGACATCTCTATCTCAGAATAAGATTTAAAAACATACAAATATTCTGAAAATAACTAAACCACAGATGCTGAACAGTCAGCGCTACACACACACACACACACACACACACACAGATGTTTGAGAGCATGTTGAAGTAAATCTCTGCCAGCACCACGACACCGGCTCGCAAGAGTTTACCACATCTGACATCAGCCGTTCCCGTTCACACACACGTCTTTCATCCAACGCACAGCCCTCCATCATGTCCTCCTCAATCAGACGAGCTATTCATCCCAGCTTCAGCTTTTCATCTCTTTATCTCTCCCAGAGCCCTGGGAAGAACGGGCTATATTCATTCCTAATTGCCATGCTCAAATTCAGCATTCACCGTT
>JARWKJ010000009.1:3905425-3912925 GCA_029959095.1 Rhinichthys osculus | reverse complement strand
TCAACGTGTGATCGTCAACCAGTGGATCTCTGAGCTGAGTGAGTGAGTGGAGGCAGGGCTCATTTGCATATTCATAGCACCACGCATACTTAATGAGGGTGTCGAGTTACATTCAAGCTATTTTAAAGTGCGTATGTCAGGTTAAATTTGTTATTAGGATTAACACAAAATAGGTAGGGGAAATGCACATTTGACAAGTTGTTGTATTGTTTTGTATGATTTTCGATACCTAAAGGCAGAATATAAGATGAAAAAGTTCGTTATTTTCAGCACTCACTTAAAAACTGCTCCTCCGCCCAAACGGATCGCTTGACGTCATAAGAGGGAGACGTCTCCCCATAGGTCGCTGAGAAAGTGAGTCTGTGAGCTGTGTTGATTGTATAGTACGAGTGATAGAGCGAGAGAATTAGTGATTACGACATTTATTTATTTAGTTCGCTATTTAAGTTAGGTAGTTAGTTAGGTATACGCAGGCGTATTTTCACAATGGTGAATTACTGCGTTTGTGCTGGGTGCTAAAACACCGTTAAAAACCGGTCACAGAGTCCACTTTTTCCCAAAAAGCAGGTCTGTGTTCCGTGCCTGGGTCAACTTTGTTCGGACCAAACGCGCTGACTTCACTGCTGCTTCGGTATCCAAGATTTCGTTCATTTGCAGCGCACATTATTTCTTCCAGTTTTTATGTTTCCACTGTTCGATCGCGCCCGCATCTCTCTCTCTCTCGCGCGTCTCTCTCTCTCGCTACTTCAGTGCTGCTTCACACACACACACCAACATATTCCAGCATTGCAATCTTGACATCGAAGCCTGTTCATTATAGCCACGGAGCTTCAGAGCTAAGGCGGAGCTACAGATTGTGTGTCCCTAAATAACCCGCATATCTAACAGTAGTTCCGCATTAATTAATTTGCACGTGAGTTTTATTTATTTTTATACTCGTGTATTCATGCACTGAACCGTGACGCCCGTACAGTTTCGGTTCAATACGAATACATGGTTCCACCTCTAAGTTATGCCTACCGGTATATACACCTGCCCAACTCTCCACTGGTTATCTTCACACCAGATATTTATGTTTCTTCGATAGGAATTATTTAAATTTCTGTTTGCCTCCTCATCTGTCTCACGCCTGGGAGGTTCAAAAGTGTATGGCTGTGGGGGGATTTTGAGGGGGATTTTGGATCTACTCAGACTCAAAACTCTCCATACTTGAATAGAACGTTTGTGGCACGTCTCCCTCTTCTGACGTCACAGCTCAGCTGTGTTTTAAAAATATGATCTTGACAGAAATGGCTATAAAGCTTAATGTAGGGTAATTACAGTAATAATTTTAATGATAATTACTTTTTCACTCAGACATCTAACCCTTATTTAATATATCTAAAAAAAAAAATGTAACCTGACATAGACAGTTTAAGGTGTGAAGATTTTTTTTTTTAAGGAAAAAAATGTTGGTGATCAAAGATGAGTTTTAAGGGATACAATTATTGACTGATGGGGGACTTTATATAACAAAAGTACAAAGAAAATATTTCCTTTAAAAAAATAAATATAAACACATTTTGATTTTGATGGCTGCAACACACTTCAAAAAAAGTAGGGACGGAGGTCAAATAAAAGTGAAAAGATTATAGAATATCAAAGATAAACTCTTATGAAACTCTCCTCGGTTCATAGATGAACTGGTAATAGATGAGAGTATCGTGATTGGCAATGCAAGGGTGTAAAGTATTTAGGTCTTTTACCATCTACCATACATAATATTGTAACCAATCAGATCAACGTGTGATCGTCAACCAGTGGATCTCTGAGCTGAGTGAGTGAGTGGAGGCGGGGCTCATTTGCATATTTAATATGTGAACTGGTAATAGATGAGAGTATCGTGATTGGCAATGCAAGGGTGTAGAGTATTTAGGTCTTTCATTATCTACCATACATAATATTGTGAAAAGAGTTATGGAATCCAAAGAGAGAGAATTAAACGAATCACAAATTCTTGATTTTATTGCATTTCACAAAATGTCCCAAAGTGCAACAGACAGTAGATTATATATTCTCTGGGTGATTTTCCGACTTTGAATTTCTGCATGCGTTTCACTATGATCTCAATGAGCGAATAAGAAAAAGAAAATATAGTGAACACCCCAGTTTTATCGGTAAAACTACCAGGAGATGTGTTTTAAATGCTCCTGATTCGTCCTCCAGCAGCCGAGTCAGATAATCAAATATAGAGAGGATAATTACCTCCTGCTCATCACTCATCTCTATAGAAATCAACAGTCTCCATTCACTCCTGATATAACTCAACGCAATCCACTCTGAAACTCAACTCTGGACCTTTATGTGCATGTGCACGTCATTTATATGCTTATATACGGTCTCTGTGCTGCCTTTCTGAACGACGTAACCTGTCAAATGTGTGTTCAATACTTTATAGGTTTAAGGAGCGTTAGTGTAAATATGTGATAAGAACTACGTACATTATACTCACATAAAGCAATATATTGTGTATTATATAGCAAATCTCAACCAGCTGATTGTTTATATCAATGCAAAATGTAAACTAGATTATTTCCAAGCCCTAATCTGCTTTAAGATATTATAAATATTAAGATTATTTGACATTTTAATATGATTTTTGTTGTAACCTGTCTATATATATTGGATTTTCTGTGTTTTTAATGCGTGTTTAGATCATTCTATATATATACACATATATATCTATATACACAAATATATATATATGTATATAATTCTGCTGTGAATAGTTCAGAGTGCATCAGATGAGGCAGAAATCTCTGGCAAATTGAGATTCAGCTGTTTTTGTCCTCAGCGATTCACTGAAGATCCTCTGAGAATATGCACCATAAATCAGGTTTATTTGTTCCTGAAATAATGCGAGAGAAGGCGTTGGGCATACGGTTCATACGCTGTTCAGATCCGCTGATGAGGCTGGAATAAAAGTGTAGCGATCAGGCCAGTGACAGATGATTTCTTTTACTTATAGCTGAAATATCGACTATAATAAAACACAACTGTTTCAGATTCGCCGTATACGCTATATAGTTGAATATGCTAATGCTAATGCCCAGCCTAAAGACTTCATTTAAATGCGAACGCCTTTGGAACATTTTACAAATAAAATTTAATTACATTTTTATTATATATTGAATTGATATCGTAAAAAGTTATTTCAAATAAAATGGTGTATATATATTAAACCTATATATATGTATTTTATACATATATTATACGTATATAGGTTTAATATATATATATATATATTAAACCTATATACGTATAATTTATATATATATATTAAACCTATATACGTATAATATATGTATAAAATACATATATAGGTTTAATATATATATTAAACCTATATACGTATAATATATGTATAAAATACATATATATAGGTTTAATATATATATATATGTATATTAAACCTATATACGTATAATATATATATATCTAATCATTTCAAATTGGTTTCTTGAACATGACAATGAGTTCACTGTACTAAAATGGCCTCCACAGTCACCAGATCTCAACCCAATAGAGCATCTTTGGGATGTGGTGGAACGGGAGATTCGCATCATGGATGTGCAGCCGACAAATCTGCGGCAACTGTGTGATGCCATCATGTCAATATGGACCAAACTCCCTGAGGAATGCTTCCAGCACCTTGTTGAATCTATGCCACGAAGAATTGAGGCAGTTCTGAAGGCAAAAGGGGGTCCAACCCGTTACTAGCATGGGGTACCTAATAAAGTGGCCGGTGAGTGTATATATATTATACGTATATAGGTTTAATATATATATATATATATATATATATATATTAAACCTATATACATGTATAAAATACATATATATAGGTTTAATATATATATATATATATATATTAAACCTATATACGTATATATATATATATAAAACATATATACGTATAATATATGTATAAAATACATATATATAGGTTTAATATATATATATATATATATTAAACCTATATACGTATATATATATATATATATATATATATATATAAAACATATATACGTATAATATATGTATAAAATACATATATATAGGATTAATATATATATATTAAACCTATATACGTATAATATATGTATAAAATATACTATAAATAAATAATATAATTATAAATTTTTACAATATCATAACAATATTTTAATTCAAACTAAATTATATTTTATTCTAAATAACCTTAAAATGTTACGCATACTACATATAAAATATATACTATAAATTAATAAATAATATAATTTATCATTGAACAAATAATTATAAAAAGTTGTCTTTACAATATTTTAATTTCATAAAAAATATTTAATTTTATTTAAATATTTAATATTTAATATATATATATATATATATATACAATTATTAATATTTTAATATTTAATATTTTAATAATTATTAAAATATAATGAATCGTTGAAACAATTCTTATAATCTCAACTAGAAAAGCTGCAAAAGAAAATGTTGATAAATGACTGGCAGAGGAAGCAGAAACTGGATACGAAATGGAAATAAATAAGCATAAACTGATGCTTTGGCTTTCAGAGATAATTAATCCTGAACTATATTTCATAAGAGCGGTTCTGCCGGGTTTTTCCCCCGCCACCTTTAAAATTCTGCAGTGATAAACAAGAAAAGTTCAGCAAGTCGCCGCTTTAATAAAGCAGAGTTTGCCCGAGGCGTGTTTAAATCGCTTTAGAATATCAATTACTGCAATATGATCTTGGTATATTGAGCCTAAAACAAGAAGAGGTTTATGAGATTCCGCACAGACAGGAATGAAGAGACTGAGTTTGTGTGTACGAGCTCATGTCTCGTGTTTGACAGTCCCACGGAGGACGACTTGCTTAAAAACAGTCATAATGCATGCATATATTCTGTTTTACTGTAATACATGTGCCATTTGGTGCAAATTTTCTGAAATACATTGACATATAATTTATATTTGGCATATTTAAAGCGTATATAAAAGTATTTTGACATGATTGATGTGTGAAAGAGCCACTGCTGAACAATGATTTTTTATTTATGATTTTAGCGTGGATCAGTTTGATTGACAGTTGCGCCGAGACTCAAAGATCTTGTGCTGAACAAATTCAGCAGATTTTACAGTCTAGAAATCATACAAAAGTAGGTAGTGTACGGAAAAGTGTAGTTATGATAGTTATGATCTAACACAAACACATTCAGATATTACCAGCATAACAGCATGAGATTTAGAGGCCAGTGTTTCTGGATGAAACACACACTCACAGCTTGAAGTGAACGCATCTAAATCATGAAAATCCAGCCACGCGCTTTGAAATATGAAATATGAAATATGCACCCGATGAGTTTGTATATATATTTCTAGTGTTTTTGTCACAGGTGAAGAGCAGAACGAGCCAGAGATCTCAGACAGAACCTACAGCGCTGAGACACGGGTGTAATTTTAACCTTGACTGCAAGATTTCACGCTTTTTCTGTGAAATATCACACTTTAGGGCCTCCGACGGGTGTGTGTGTGTGTGTGTTTAATTGGTGCTTCAACAAGATGCAAAATGTGATCTTCATATTCTGTGTGAGAACAAACGTCAAACACACGTCGTTCAGTCCCGGCACACACAAAACTCACACACAGCAATCATATCTGTCCAGAAAACATTATTAGAATTACATTATCATACAAAACATATCATTTATCTATATATATATATATATGTATATCAGGGCTGTCGATTTAATGCGTTAGTTTAATTAATTATTTATGTCCCGAATAGTCCCGAAGTGCAACAGCTCAATGGAAAAGTTAATATTGTGTTATATCGTCTGTTTTCGTCAACGAAAATATTACACTCTAAACAATGCTGGGTTGTTTTAACCCAAAATTGGGTAAAATATGGACAAACCCAAATGTTGGGTTAAAAATGTAATTTAAAATTTTAACCCAACTTCAACTTTCACTTTCAACTGTACATTTTTTAATTACATTTTTAACCCAACATTTGGGTTTGTCCATATTTGACCCAAATTTGGGTTGAAATAACCCAGCATTTTTTAGAGTGTACATATAAAGCCAGAGCAGAACGATTGTTGTAGCCTAAAAGTGTAATTGTGTAATAAATTCTGTGTTGAATCAAATATAATATTTCTTGCTGAAGCTACTTTTTGTAATGTCTTATTTGACTCTTTTCCCATTTAATATAATAATGACTTTAAATGATCTTTTGGGGTTAATTTCTCAGCCAAATTTGAGGTGCAATTTAATTATTCGCCACATCGTGTAATTAATTAGAGTAAAAATTTTACTCGCTTTACACCCCTAATATGTAAGAGTCTTATCTAGACAAACCAGCGGCCATTTTATATATAAAAAAACAACAACATTTATATACTTTTTAACCACTAATGCTCGTCTTGCACGACTTCACGCATTTCGTAATCACGTTGGAAGGTCAAGCGGGACGTAGGCGTAAGAACTGACCCAGTGTTTACAAAGCGAACGTTTTCTAAACACTGGGTTTAGAAAACCTTCATTTCTTTTCCACTGAAGAAAGAAACACATGAACATCTTGGATGAGAGTAAACGATCAGGAAATTTTACCACTCCTTTAATTCACACATCACCACTAGATCTACTAGTAAAGCAATGATCTGAACCGCACAATAATGCCAAGTCTATAGTCGTCATATCTACTGTAGCTTCATTTAAAACAAGAGCAGTCTATGCTATGTCTTCATTTACAGAGAAAAGTGTGTGTTTTTTATCTGGAAATGTATACTCTGAACTACTCCTTTAAGGGACACATGTTTTGGGGAAACGATCATCACAGTAGCAAATGACCGTTAAACCATTAACCGGACCTCTGTGTGTCTCTGCTCCACAGTGGCCGTGTTTGGACACACTCAGACTTTCTGTCTGTCGAGGTGAAAATAGCCGAGAAAACTCCAGAGAGCGGCGGCGGCGTCTCACAGCAGCAGATTTAGACAAACACACCCTCCTCGGTATTCCCACATTACAAAGATGAAACTCGAACCGGGACCCTGGAATAGCCCTGCGACCCGAGATCCCGGAACACCAAACTGTCCCGCTCACACACACACACACACACACACACACGCACACACGCACACACACACACACACACACACACACACACACACACACACGCACGCACGCACGCACACACACACACACAGAGACACACACACAGAGACACACCCACAGAGACACACACACACACACACACACACACACACACACACACACATGTCTGGTCCACTATCTCTGTGGGGACTCTCCATAGACGTAATGGTTTTTATACGGTACAAACTGTATATTCTGTCCCCTTATACTAACCCTACCTATCACACACACACACACACACACACACACACACACACTAACCCTACCCCTAAACCTACCCATCACAGAAAACTTTCTGCTCGTTTACATTTTATAAAAAA
>JARWKJ010000009.1:3887925-3900425 GCA_029959095.1 Rhinichthys osculus | reverse complement strand
ATTACATTTAAATCAGAATTAGGTACAATCATTAAATCATTATTATATGAAAAATCATATATAGATTATTAATTACATTTAATTTAGTTTTAAGTTGAATTATTATTGTTATTAATAAATAATTATTAAATGTAAAATAAATAGATTGTTAATTAAATTAAGTTCAATTTACAATTATTAAGTCAAATTATTAAAAGATTATTATATGTAAAATAAATAAATTATTAATTTAATTTAATTTACAATTATTAAGTCGAATTATTATTAATAAAACATTATTATATGTAAAATAAATAGATTATTAATTAAATTAAGTTTAAATTACAATTATTAAGTTTAATTATTAAACCATAATATATATATATATATATAAAATCAATTATTAATTGCATTTAATTTAGAATTATCAAGTATAGAATTATCAATAATAAAACATATATATATATATGTAAAAACATTGCTTATTAAATTAAATTTAAAATTAAGAAGAATTAGTATTATTAAAACATTATATGTAAAATAGATTATTAAATTAACTTAACTTTTAATTATTAATTATAATTATTAATAAAAACATTACCGTATTAATAATTAAAAATATTTACATTTTAAAATCAACTAATATATTTATAAATAAAAGTGGATTTGATTTGATTATAAGTTAAATAAATTGATTATTATTATTATTTTTTGGAATACATAGAAATCAGTGGTCTTTACTAAGAAAGAATAATGAGAGTTATGGCTATGGGTTTATGACGTGCCCAGGGCAGGCAGCAGCGGGTGATGGGATGACAGGACGATGTTCAGGAGCAGGATCTGGGATTCGGCATTCACATGTGCCGGAGTCGGTAATGAATCACATTATGAGGAATGTCACGGCACACAGAGACTCCTTTATACGAGACATGAAAGGAAGTGCTTTTCCACAACTGTAAACCCTCACCGGAACGGACCCTGCCGGCAGCTCCGCACGGAAATGAAAAATTATGTCTGAAAAATTTATTCATGCATTTATATTGTTTCTGGGTGGCATGCATTAGTCCATCAAGCCTGCCTGAATATAAATGTGATAAAATCAATGACCTCCCGAGGGGAGTTTTCCTGCGTTTCTGGGCTCTAATACGCTCCCAAGAGAGTCGAGATGCTTCAGAGGAACAACTTCTCCTCATCTGCAAGGCCACGCTTCTTTCTGACAGCTCTCGGCGCTGTGTATGAATAAATAAATCGACTCAATGGGTGGCCGGAGAACCACTGCTTTTAACTTGAGAAGTCAGAAACTAAAAAAAAAAAAAAAAACTCTAAAACTCTAAACTCAAAAAAAAAAAAAAAAAAAATCAGCTCTAAAGCAGAATCCAGTATCAAGCAAGGGGGGAAATATGTTATGGAAGCTTGTTTCCGCGACTGAATAAAATAAATAAATAAATAAAGTAAATAAAGAGATATAAAGTCGCAATTGCGAGATATAAAGTCACAATTCTGAGAAATAAAGTCGCAATTGCGAGATATAAAGTCGCAATTGCGAGATTTAAAGTCGCAATTCTGAGAAATAAAGTCGCAATTGCGAGATATAAAGTCACAATTCTGAGAAATAAAGTCGCAATTGCGAGATATAAAGTCGCAATTGCGAGATTTAAAGTCGCAATTCTGAGAAATAAAGTCGCAATTGCGAGATATAAAGTCACAATTCTGAGAAATAAAGTCGCAATTACGAGATATAAAGTCGCAATTCTGAGAAATAAAGTCGCAGTTGCGAAAAAAAAGAGAATTGAGACTTTTTATCTCACAATTCTGACTTTTTTTCTCACAATTGCAAGTTTACATCTCGCAATTCTGACTTCATAACACATAATTGCGAGTTTATATTACAGAATTGTGAGATATAAACTCGGAATTGCGAGTTATCAGGCCAATTCTAAGGAAAAAAATGACTAACTTTTTTCCCATGACTAACAGTTTATATCTCACAATTCTGACTTTATATCTCACAATTCTGACTTTATATCAATCAATTCTGACTTTATATCACGCAATTCTGACTTTATAACACGCAATTCTGACTTTATATCAATCAATTGTGGGAATGTCAATTTACGTTTTTTTTTACTGTAAATTAACGACTTGTTCTTTCTCACTTCCAAAAACGGTAAATTTAACGGTATTTTACCGTAAAATTACATTAAACGTACAGTTATTTCTATCACAGTAATTCACCATACGTAAACTTTCCGTTAACCTATTAACAGTTTTCCACCGTAGCGTTTTTACAGTTTTATACCGTTAAAATCACGATAATATTTTACAGTGATGGCACAAAAGAATAATAATTTTATTCTTATATAATAATCATTTTTATGAAGTTCGCCCTTTTGACTCGCTTTGCCATAAGATTATCTGGGAATTCTACATCTTGTTGCAATCCTGATGTTACAAAAACAAAGTGCACTATTCCTCCATCAGAGAGAAAGAAGGAAAGCTGTTCTTCTCTTCTGTCTGAAGTGCCACTCGATCCTGCTTCAAAACCCTTTCATGCATAAATTGCGGGTTATGTAGGAGCTGTGGTTTGGGTAATGACGAGAGTATTTCTGGCCCAGATCAATGCGGTCCTGGACCTGTAAAACTCAACATGTTTTTCTCTACCTGAAAATGCGAATTTAGGTAAAGCCTCATCAGGAGAAATGACTGATGATCTGCACTTCTCACCTTTGATCTCAACCTATTGCACAAATATCAATCATATTTATTTGATTTCATCACCCAAAATCAGCCTAATTGAATGAATGACCTACAGTAAATCTCAGTTGAAAACTTATCTTTTAGTTAAGGGTATTCTGTACATTGTAGAAATAACTTGTCTTATACAGTTGTGTGAGGGGTGTAGTCATGACTTCATTTGCTAGGCTCGGTAAAATGTTTTTATATATGTATGTTTTATTGTTTTTAGTTATAACTGTGAAGCACTGTGGGCAATAATGTTGCTATATAAATAAATAAAAGTTGAAGTTAAAGTAAATGTTCTAAATAATGTCAAAATGTACTAACTTTATCCAAAAAGTAATATCTACTGCACTGTAAAAAATGGTTAGTTAGAATGAGGAGCTAAAAATCATTTGAAGATGATTTTAAGCAAAATGGTTGAAAGCCCATAAATACAATCACTTGTAATGTGACATTTTGCTTATTACTTTTGACCAATAGGTGGCGCTGACACAAATTGATCTGGTGTGGTCAGTGTTGGGTGGCAATTACACACACCAAGTTTGGTGTCAATATGTCCAATCTTTCAAGAGATACGGCCTCAGATACAGTTTGGCATCATGCCATCCAATTCGTTGGTCTATTTTACCACAAAATTCAAAATGGTCAATAGCCAAAATGGCCGATATGGGAAAATTGGGTATTATTCGACTTGGCATGCGGTACCAAATCTAAAGAGACCCGTTTTGTGGGGTTTTTTTTGGCCAAACCGTCAGAAGTTAAGCAATTTTTTTTTAATATCTCCTGACCACTAGGTGGCACTTCGCCGAAACTGTGCAGGTAACCTCAGGACATGGTTGTCAAAACACACACCAAGTTTGATCTGAATCGAAAGTATCAAATCACCAAGTAAAAAAATTGCGGTTTAAAAGTTATTAGAGTAAACATGAGTGCAAATATGGAGAGTTGTCGGCTCTACAGAGTTACAGACTCCAAAATTGCTGTGGTTAATGTTCAGATGGTTTTCTATTTTTACTTTTTACCATACGGTTCTATTGGCTGCCATAAACGTCAAGAGCGGAAGAAGAAGAAGAAGAAACTAACGTGTAACTAAACTTCGGTGCTTGACCACTAATAAGGCAAAGACTGGAGTATGTTTTACAAGTAAGCATATTTCACTAATTTCACATTTAATTCAATGTGTTATTTACTTTTCCTTGTAATTGTTTGTGAAATTTACTTTTGTTTAATTTTATTTTCTGAAGAAAGTGCTTGTAAAAGATTTTTAAATAGATTAAAGAAATAGAACGCCAACCATAATATGCAAAAAATTATAATGATCTCAATAGTATCAAACTTTAACTATATAAATAAAGTTTATCAAAACCAAATAATAAGCTGAAATTATATAAAAAATAAACTTTGAATGAGGTCTGTATGTTAAGAAATAAAAGAGAGGCCCAAAATAATACAGTACTGATTATAAAACCAAGAGAATAAATAACATAATAATATACTCATGCAAACGCAATCCAATCAAATCCCGAAGGATGAAATCAGCTCTTGACCTGCATCATTTCATGCCGAGTATTCGGTTTCTCTCAGAAACACGTCACACAATAGAAGATAAATGTATTGTGAAAGCTGTTTCGTACAAGAACATGGAAACAAAATCATCTTCTCTGAAACTCTGCCATCTGACAGAATATCTGCTAAAATATCACCAAATGAACTCTCAGAGGATTGGATCTGTTGCTACGGGAAAGTCACAGGTTTCTTTCACATCCCCGAGAGAACGAGTTTGTTCCCCTTTCAAACAATTAAAGATTCCTCAAGCTACAACGTCTGTGTTTTGGCTTTCATGAAGTGAACTTCTGTCCACTTTTCAAGCTGTCTCGAAAGTCCTCCGGCCCCTGAAGACAATCAACTTCTGTTCAGAAGCGTCCATTGCTCTCTGGAAGCAGTGCTAATCTGGGGTTTTTTCACATTGGAAATGAAAGCCGAAAAACTTGTGACTCAGATGAAACAGAAGGACATGGAGGGAAGACGGAGAGGAGCAAATGTGTTGTTTTGATTCTGGTTTCAGGGCTCGAATGCCCACAGAACACTAAAAAAAAAAACATGTTCTTCTGGCTAATGCGCCAATAAGGACACTCTTTACATCATAAAAGCATCATGTTCATTTTTAATTACTAAAAACACACATGCATCTGCTGAATGAAAGGTCAGAAAAACAGCTCAAAAGTTGCTCTTTTATAGTTCGGGAGATTCTAATGCATAAATGTTTTGATGAAGGGTCAATTTTGCCTTAAATGTGTCTTAAATTATGTATAAGTAAAGTATAATGGTCACAAATGAGTCAATAGTTGTCATACTGTAAGAGTATAAAGTTATGATATTAATGTGGAGCAGCACAGATCCTTTGGATGAATTTATCTCTTGCATTTGATTGCAGATTTTGTTATCTTGGCAAAGTTTGAGTCAATTTCGAGATCTCTTCTGAAACTAGAGGAGAAACATGTAAAGTTATTGTTGTTTCTAAAGAACTAAGGTAGACTTTTATCTCTAGTACGGAGCCCCTAAAGCCCTTAGATTATATATTTTAGTACTTTTGCTTTAAAAATAAAATGAAAAATAAAACAGTTTTACGAGAAAACACAAATGTTTTGAGAGAGAGCACCAATTTTATTTGGGGAACGCAATCGTTTTGCGAGCGAATGCAAGTATTTTAAAGCTACACTGTGTAATATTTTAAGTTGATTTCAAAATTCTTTCAAAATGATATGTTCTCATTAATGTGTAATCACTTCAAGCAACTAATTAAGTATTCTCATAAGTGTATAATCTGCCATTTACATATGAGCGAGTCGCTCAAATGGCGGAAGCCATGTTGCGCATCCATCTTTAAAAAACATTAGACAAAGAGCGACATCCCTTGAAATTCAAGCTTCGCCTTTCGCGTTTTTACACTCAGTGGCAGCGTGACGAATGCGAGAGGGAGATTACTCGCGACCGCCGGCAGATTTGAAATAATACGGCTAGGGGTGCACGATTCAGAAAATGTCACGATTCGATTCGATACCGATTTTTTGTCTTAAGATTCGATTCAAAATCGATTTTCGATTCAAAAACGATTCTCGATTCAAAAAACGATTCACAGTATATAAATGTAGTTTACTTTTTCCTGTGATTGATTGCAGTAGACACAATTTAAAAGAAGAAAAAAACACAGCAAATAAAATGTAGTTTGATATTACTTTATATGACTTCATACAATAAAACTTCAAAAAATAAAAACTTCTGCAACTAAAAAGTGCAAAGTGCCAAGCTTTGGCCAGCTTACATTTAATTCAAGTTTAAAATAAAACTTAAACAGAAGCTTTTACATTTAGCTTTAAAGTGCTGTAGTCAGATCAAACAAACAATTATACTGAATGTGGTTTAAGGACTACTTCAGCTGCAGGTTGACTGTTGAAATGTGAACTCGACTGGGCACATTGAACTTCCTAAAAATATATACTAATGTCATAGAAGCCTTGCGAAATTATTTTAAATAGATTTTAAAAAAAGCCACCGCTACTGGGAACATCTATGGTTAGATTGATTTGTTTAGATCCAGTGAAGTCGTTCATAGGCGTAATTTGCGGGTATCTCCAGTTAACTAGCAGAGCATTCATTTAGTTCGCTATTAAATAAGAGATCTGTTGTTTTTGAAATCAAGCTGCGCGCTCGTGTCCGCTGCTATCAGTGTCATGGATACAGTGTTCTCTGTGGCTCGCGCAGTCTTCACTCGGACGCGCGCTTCATATCGCCGTTGTGGTTCCGGTGAAATCACAAAATAAAATGCTCACAAACGTGATGAACATATTCGGTTTTGATGAGAGAGAGAAAACACTGAGCGGTTTAGAACCCGTAACCTCGGACACGCTTGGCAACAGATCTACAGAACTCAAACATAAGATCTGCGGATAGATGCATTTATTTACGGGTTGAGCAGAGAGGCTGCACAGTTTGACCAGCGGGCGGCAAGAACTTGCCATATATAACTATTTATCAGACCGGCCCTCGCGGCCTCGAAACCCTACCGGACCACCGGTAAAAGTCCCGACTCACCCGATTGCCACTCCGCCCGTGCACGCCATTAAAAAAAAAAATATGAATCGATTTTTGGAATTCTATGAATCGATTCTGAATCGGTAAAGATTGAATCGCGATTCAAATGTGAATCGATTTTTTTGCACACCCCTACTAAATAATAAGAGTTAAAACACCTTGGGAGTGGGAGGGGCTAGAAAGTAATATTCAGTTGGTAGTCATACAATTTCACCGCTAGATGGGAGTAAATCCTACACAGTGTAGCTTTAAGCAAGTATGCAAATTTTATCGGGGGAACACAATAGTTTTGTGAACAAGCGCAAACGTTTTGAGAAAAAACGCAAAGTTTATTGAGGGAACGCAATAGTTTTGTGAACAAACGCAAAGTTTATCGAGGGAACGCAATAGTTTTGTGAACAAGTGCAAATGTTTTGAGAGAAAACACAAAGTTTATTGAGGGAACGCAATAGTTTTGTGAACAAGCGCAAATGTTTTGAGAGAAAACGCAAAGTTTATTGAGGGAACGCAATAGTTTTGTGAACAAACGTAAAGTTTATCGAGGGAACGCAATAGTTTTGTGAACAAGCGCAAATGTTTTGAGAGAAAACGCAAAGTTTATTGAGGGAACGCAATAGTTTTGTGAACAAGCGCAAACGTTTTGAGAAAAAACGCAAAGTTTATTGAGGGAACGCAATAGTTTTGTGAACAAACGCAAAGTTTATCGAGGGAACGCAATAGTTTTGTGAACAAGTGCAAATGTTTTGAGAGAAAACACAAAGTTTATTGAGGGAACGCAATAGTTTTGTGAACAAGCGCAAATGTTTTGAGAGAAAACGCAAAGTTTATTGAGGGAACGCAATAGTTTTGTGAACAAACGCAAATGTTTTGAGAGAAAACGCAAAGTTTATCGAGGGAACGCAATATTTTTGTGAACAAGCGCAAATGTTTTGAGAGAAAACGCAAAGTTTATTGAGGGAACGCAATAGTTTTGTGAACAAACATAAAGTTTATCGAGGGAACGCAATAGTTTTGTGAACAAGCGCAAATGTTTTGAGAGAAAACGCAAAGTTTATTGAGGGAACGCAATAGTTTTGTGAACAAGCGCAAACGTTTTGAGAAAAAACGCAAAGTTTATTGAGGGAACGCAATAGTTTTGTGAACAAACGCAAAGTTTATCGAGGGAACGCAATCGTTTTGTGAACAAGTGCAAATGTTTTGAGAGAAAACACAAAGTTTATTGAGGGAACGCAATAGTTTTGTGAACAAGCGCAAATGTTTTGAGAGAAAACGCAAAGTTTATTGAGGGAACGCAATAGTTTTGTGAACAAACGTAAAGTTTATCGAGGGAACGCAATAGTTTTGTGAACAAGCGCAAATGTTTTGAGAGAAAACGCAAAGTTTATTGAGGGAACGCAATAGTTTTGTGAACAAACGCAAATGTTTTGAGAGAAAACGCAAAGTTTATCGAGGGAACGCAATATTTTTGTGAACAAGCGCAAATGTTTTGAGAGAAAACGCAAAGTTTATTGAGGGAACGCAATAGTTTTGTGAACAAACGTAAAGTTTATCGAGGGAACGCAATATTTTTGTGAACAAGCGCAAATGTTTTGAGAGAAAACACAAAGTTTATTGAGGGAACGCAATAGTTTTGTGAACAAGCGCAAATGTTTTGAGAGAAAACGCAAAGTTTATTGAGGGAACGCAATAGTTTTGTGAACAAGCGCAAATGTTTTGAGAGAAAACGCAAAGTTTATTGAGGGAACGCAATAGTTTTGTGAACAAACGTAAAGTTTATCGAGGGAACGCAATAGTTTTGTGAACAAGCGCAAATGTTTTGAGAGAAAACGCAAAGTTTATTGAGGGAACGCAATAGTTTTGTGAACAAACGCAAATGTTTTGAGAGAAAACGCAAAGTTTATCGAGGGAACGCAATATTTTTGTGAACAAGCGCAAATGTTTTGAGAGAAAACGCAAAGTTTATTGAGGGAACGCAATAGTTTTGTGAACAAACGCAAAGTTTATCGAGGGAACGCAATAGTTTTGTGAACAAGCGCAAATGTTTTGAGAGAAAACACAAAGTTTATTGAGGGAACGCAATAGTTTTGTGAACAAGCGCAAATGTTTTGAGAGAAAACGCAAAGTTTATCGAGGGAACGCAATAGTTTTGTGAACAAGCGCAAATGTTTTGAGAGAAAACGCAAAGTTTATAGAGGGAACGCAATAGTTTTGTGAACAAGCGCAAATGTTTTGAGAGAAAACGCAAAGTTTATCGAGGGAACGCAATCGTTTTGTGAACAAGCGCAAATGTTTTGAGAGAAAACGCAAAGTTTATTGAGGGAACGCAATAGTTTTCTGAACAAGCGCAAATGTTTTGAGAGAAAACACAAAGTTTATTGAGGGAACGCAATAGTTTTGTGAACAAGCGCAAATGTTTTGAGAGAAAACGCAAAGTTTATTGAGGGAACGCAATAGTTTTCTGAACAAGCGCAAATGTTTTGAGAGAAAACACAAAGTTTATTGAGGGAACGCAATAGTTTTGTGAACAAGCGCAAATGTTTTGAGAGAAAACGCAAAGTTTATCGAGGGAACGCAATAGTTTTGTGAACAAGCGCAAATGTTTTGAGAGAAAACGCAAAGTTTATTGA
This sequence comes from Rhinichthys osculus, assembly GCA_029959095.1. Lineage (NCBI taxonomy): Eukaryota > Metazoa > Chordata > Actinopteri > Cypriniformes > Leuciscidae > Rhinichthys > Rhinichthys osculus. Next base: position 3,890,988 of record JARWKJ010000009.1, on the reverse strand, counting down.
GGGAACGCAATAGTTTTGTGAACAAACGCAAATGTTTTGAGAGAAAACGCAAAGTTTATTGAGGGAACGCAATAGTTTTGTGAACAAGCGCAAACGTTTTGAGAGAAAACGCAAAGTTTATTGAGGGAACGCAATAGTTTTGTGAACAAGCGCAAACGTTTTGAGAAAAAAAGCAAAGTTTATTGAGGGAACGCAATAGTTTTGTGAACAAGCGCAAACGTTTTGAGAGAAAACACAAAGTTTATCGAGGGAACGCAATAGTTTTGTGAACAAGCGCAAATGTTTTGAGAGAAAACGCAAAGTTTATTGAGGAAACGCAATAGTTTTGTGAACAAACGCAAAAGTTTTGAGAGAAAACGCAAAGTTTATTGAGGGAACGCAATAGTTTTGTGAACAAACGCAAATGTTTTGAGAGAAAACGCAAAGTTTATTGAGGGAACGCAATAGTTTTGTGAACAAGCGCAAACGTTTTGAGAAAAAACGCAAAGTTTTTTGAGGGAACGCAATAGTTTTCTGAACAAGCGCAAATGTTTTGAGAGAAAACGCAAAGTTTATTGAGGGAACGCAATAGTTTTGTGAACAAACGCAAATTTTTTGAGAAAAAACGCAAAGTTTATCGAGGGAACGCAATAGTTTTGTGAACAAACACAAATGTTTTGAGAGAAAACGCAAAGTTTATCGAGGGAACGCAATAGTTTTGTGAAAAAGCGCAAATGTTTTGAGAAAAAACGCAAAGTTTATTGAGGGAACACAATAGTTTATTGAGGGAACGCAATAGTTTTCTGAACAAGCGCAAATGTTTTGAGAGAAAACGCAAAGTTTATTGAGGGAACGCAATAGTTTTCTGAACAAACGCAAAGTTTATTGAGGGAACGCAATAGTTTTGTGAACAAGCGCAAATGTTTTGAGAGAAAACGCAAAGTTTATTGAGGGAACGTAATAGTTTTGTGAACAAGCGCAAATTTTTTGAGAAAAAACGCAAAGTTTATTGAGGGAACACAATAGTTTATTGAGGGAACGCAATAGTTTTCTGAACAAGCGCAAATGTTTTGAGAGAAAACGCAAAGTTTATTGAGGGAACGCAATAGTTTTGTGAACAAACGCAAATGTTTTGAGAGAAAACGCAAAGTTTATCGACGGAACGCAATAGTTTTGTGAAAAAGCGCGATTTTTTTGAGAAAAAAACGCTAAGTTTATTGAGGGAACAATAGTTTATTGAGGGAACGCAATAGTTTTCTGAACAAGCGCAAATGTTTTGAGAGAAAACGCAAAGTTTATTGAGGGAACGCAATAGTTTTCTGAACAAACGCAAAGTTTATTGAGGGAACGCAATAGTTTTCTGAACAAACGCAAAGTTTATTGAGGGAACGCAATAGTTTTGTGAACAAGCGCAAATGTTTTGAGAGAAAACGCAAAGTTTATTGAGGGAACGCAATAGTTTTCTGAACAAGCGCAAATGTTTTGAGAGAAAACGCAAAGTTTATTGAGGGAACACAATATTTTTGTGAACAAACGCAAGTGTTTTGAGAGAAAATGCAAAGTTTATCAAAGCGAACTTAATCGGTGTGTGTGCGAATTCACGTATTTTAAGCAAGAACGCAAAGGTTTTGTGAGCAAACGCAAACGTTTTGAGCGGAAACCCAAAGTTTATTTGTGAAACGCAATAGCTAATTTTCCCTCCCGTCTAATATATTTTCCATCCCCATGTCACCTTAGGGGCTCTGTACTCTAGCGAGACACAACTGAGATATTAAAGAGACCACAGTTGTGATCTTTCTTATAGTGCGGGTCATAAGGGTCTTTGTAGAAAAGCCAGCTGTTCTCTCATCCTGCACAGAAAGCTGCATTATGAAATGCTGAGAAGGTTTAAAGAACGAGAGAATGAGATGAGATGAAGGGCAAGACAGATGAAAGAAAGAGGGAGGAGAATAAGGATAAAGAGAGAGAGACTTTGCAGAAAGATTAAATGCAAAACACTTGGACACGCATTGAAACACAGCTCAGCTGATGCACTCGGGTCTAGATTATGGCAAATATTGTTTATGATTATTCTTTCTTATGTCTAAGCGAGGCAGAAAGGAGGAGAGAGCATATCATCATAACTTCAATAATTCATTCAGCATAAATAAAACATGGCCCGCAGATTTCTGCCTCCCCAAATGAAAAGCCTTTACGTAACATTAACGTGAGTTCTGCTGAGTCTTGACATCGCTCTCCGTTTCTCTTCACAGCAAAGCTTTCCAAGTTTATTTCATGATGTGAAGCCACATGGGAAAAACTCTTTCTATTCACATTCATCCCATCTTTTTTTTTCAATGTCACAGAGCGCACAAACACGACCGCACAAGCAAATCCAACTTGTGGTCGAAGCCAATCCCCCGACTACGCTTGAAAAATGGGCTTTAACATTCGTCAAAACAAATGGCTTAAAAACAACTGAAGGTGAACAGCAATCCGTCAGATCAATCCCTCTGGATGGGGAGTGAATGGGAATCAATGGCATTACTGTAGACTAGCAAAACATATTAGATAAACAAGGTATTCTGCAGAAGTCACAAGAATTGTGTTTGGAAAAATGCCACAGAATGACACTTGACATTGACCTCACGGGCTCTTCCACTGAGTTGATGGTAAAAGGTTATGAGATTCATTTCATTACGAACAAGAGGCAGAAGAGGAAAGAGTAGAAGGAGAAGAGGAGGAGGAGGAAGAACAAATGCTGCGTCTCATTTCAAAGGCTGCGTCCACCATGTCATAAAGGATGTCTTGTTTCAGAAAAGTACCCATTATAAAATTGTCTGTAGGTGCGTTTCCATTACAGATTTGCGCAAAACTTTTGCGATTTTTTCAAAATGTCGACAAAAAACTATTGCGAAAATAGTTTCCATTAACCGATACTATTTCCATTAACCGATGTTATGCGACTAAAACTTCATTTTTTCAAGTCATTCCAAGCATCATGGCGACGACATTGGTAGGTTTATATATATCACAGCCACCGCACCAGACATTATTATTAATGATCAAAGGAGATGTATGTGATGTACAAAAGAAGCGCAAGAA